>JACXGJ010014495.1:0-14799 GCA_016801105.1 Esox niger
CCCTAACCATAATCACATCCCCAACCATAACCCTATCTATAACCATAACCCTATCCCTAACCATAATCACATCCCCAACCATAACCTTATCTATAACCATAACCCTATCTATAACCATAACCCTATCCCTAACCATAATCACATCCCCAACCTTAACCCTATCTATAACCATAACCCTATCTATAACCATAACCCTTCTCTTACCTAACCTTAACCTTTTATTTTACATTTCAGTCCTAACCTTAGGTCCCCCCCTTTGTCTCTGTCTCTGGTCCCTTTATTTTCTGGCCCCTGGTTTCGACTGGATCTCTAGAAATGTGTTGTGGATCCCTATTCCCCAAACCAAATGTTATAGCCCCTCAAGCCCCTTGTGGAAACCCGGATCCTCAGTTTAGGCCAGGATTTAGATTGGGCCCCTGACCTCTGACCTTAGGAATCCCTTCATTTTAGATTAAAAAAAAAAAATCTTATCCCTCGGGGGATGGGGTTATATTCCGTTTTAAACATTCTCTTTGAGATTGTTTTTTTATCTTGTTCTTGTTGGGTGTACTCCTGTCCCTCAAGAGATGGGGCTATATCCATTTTTATGCATTCGCCTATATCATTTGTTGTGTGGATCCTTTAAGTCATCAAGGTATTTGTATACAGGCTTGACCAATCTTTTTAAATTATTTTGTTTGAGCCAGAGCATCACAGATTTGTCTGTCCCTCTATTTTACCTAACCATAATCCTGTCTATAACCATGTCCCTAAATCCTAACCATAACCACATCTCTAACCATAATCCTATCGATAACCAAGTCCCTAAATCCTAACCATAACCACATCTCTAACCATAATCCTATCGATAACCAAGTCCCTAAATCCTAACCATAATCCTATCTATAACCATGTCCCTAAATCCTAACCATAACCACATCCCTAACCATAATCCTATCGATAACCATGTCCCTAAATCCTAACCATAATCCTATCTATAACCATGTCCCTAAATCCCAACCATAACCCGATCCCTAACCATAACCCAATGTTAGGTAACATCTAGACAATGTTAAGGAGCATTTATGTTAGGTACTATGTCAGCACTGCAATCCCTTTAAGTGATAAAATGTACTTATCGTCCTCAGTCAAAATATATTCAGTTACTATCAGATCACCACTAGATGTCACCCTTGTCTTTATTAACATAGTATGATGAGAACAGAGCCACAGATCTAACTAGGAGACCGATGTCTAAATAAAGGATCCACTTGTTATTATCGCTCACCACAGGGAGAGGAAGTCCAACCCGGAGGTGGGGGTTTAGAGGGAGATGGAACTGGGCCGACATTCTAATGAATATCTCAACAATGAAGGTTTTCTCTTCCCAAAAGTATGTTAAGGAACTGAGAGTTATAAGACTGGTGGACTTTTCCCCAAAGCCAAAGCTTCCAAACATGGTGTTGTTCAGAAGGTGTGCAAGGCAGAATGTAGGCGTTTGTACATTTCACAGCTTCCAATTCTGATTTGGAGCTTCAAACTTCCAGCGTTCCTCTGCCCAGGCATAGCTGGTGCTTTTCAGATCTTAAAACACCTACTGCCTCTGCCCACCCACCCTGTGACATTGCAGTTTTGGAGTACCGCAAAATATCAGACCAATACAGGTACAACAGATCCTACTTTATGTTTTGGCTTATTGCAAGAACAATGAATGAAGAGAAGATCACGATAACCAAAACAGGTAAGCAGAGAGCTCAGTTGTCATGCCATACAGGCATAGGCCTGCTTTAAACATGAAACATCAAGCAGGTCATAAGTTCAGAAACATGCTGTGATGTTGCCCAATTGCCTACACTTCTGTCTGTTGAATCCAATCTGATGAAAGTGGACTGGGTTAGTCTGCCTGTCAGTTGAGGCCATGTCCAAAAGGTTGAAGACCTAATTGAACACCTCTTCATATAAGTAGCTTGGTGATGGCGTTTTTACCGTGGCAAATGCATTTTGTCTCTTGTTTTTTTTCTTTCTCTGGAGCACAACCAGGCAGCCTGAATTCTCCTGCACTGTGAGGAAGCCCGATCAGGACCCATTCGACCCAACAGGTCCGAGTAGCGCAGTACTGTCCTGACACTGGACGGACCTAACAGGGGGTCAAAACACCCACCTATAAAAGCTTTAAAGAACATAGCAGATGCATATGACTGGACAAATATCACTCCCAAGCTTCTAATTATTAACCATCCTAACTGCTCTGAAGATTTACTTTGAGTTCATATTGTTTATCTCACACTCAAGCTAACTGCTTCCTTGTTACCTAATAAGTCCTGGGTGTGTTCCCAGGATAAGGAACATCATGAATCAGATCCGGACCAGCAGTTTCGGCTTAAGATGTTCATTACAGAGGAAAATAATTTAAATGCTATGTTGCCTATCTGCTGAAGTTCAACGTGATTCAACACTGCTCCTGTCTGCATCAAATTGGATCCTACCAAGGCAGGGTCATGCTTAAAATGATAAAGAGAATATGGAAGCCCACGTCTGAAACACCCTGAGGGAAGCCCATTCCTGAAACACCCTGAGGGAAGCCCATGTCTGAAACACCCTGAGGGAAGCCCATGTCTGAAACACCCTGAGGGAAGCCCATATCTGAAACACCCTGAGGGAAGCCCATGTCTGAAATACCCTGAGGGAAGCCCATGTCTGAAACACCCTGAGGGAAGCCCATGTCTGAAACACCCTGAGGGAAGCCCATGTCTGAAACACCCTGAGGGAAGCCCATGTCTGAAACACCCTGAGGGAAGCCCATGTCTGAAACACCCTGATGGAAGCCCATGTCTGAAACACCCTGATGGAGGCCCACCTCCTAAACACCCTGATGGAAGCCCACCTCCCAAACACCCTGATGGAGGCCCACCTCCTAAACACCCTGATGGAGGCCCACCTCCTAAACACCCTGATGGAGGCCCACCTCTTATTGTGAGCTCAATACAAATTTGCCCCAAGAACCCATGAAGTCGGACATTTTGAATTTTGTCTAAAACACAAAAAAAGTATCTTCTACTAGAGCTCTGCACCAACCTTCACGCTGCTCGGTGTATATCATCTTGGGACAAATATCTAGGAGTAGTATAAAGATTGTTGATATCTTTAACCGAAGGGCTGATATTAGCCAATGAAAATTCCTCTGGGCGTGGTCTCAATTAAAATGTTCATTAATGCAGGATGGTGAGGCCTACTGTACCCGACTTGGTCTATGGGTTCAAGCACATGACAGGCAGGCTTCAACAAAGTTTCAAGGTGATCGACCTGATGCTGGTGCTATAATCAACAAATACATGGGGCTCCATAGGAAATGAATGAAGGTCAATGGGGAATGAATGCGAGTCTAAGGAGAATGAATAGGGGACAATGGTAAATGCATTGAAGTCAAGGTGGAATGAATGGAGGTCAGTGGGGAATAAATGTGAGTCAATTGTGATTCAATGAGAGTTGATGGGGAACGCGGAGATGTCAATGGGGAATGAATGGGGGCAATGGGGAATTAATCCGGGTCTATGAGGAATGCATGGAAGTCAATGGTGAATGAATGGGAGTTAATGGGGAATGAATGACAATGAAACGAGCCTCAACGGTTCAGAAAGCCTCGGTTTGCTATCCCTGCAAAACACTAGCATATGCGGCTGTGTCTAGTTACCATTTATAGCTAACTCAAGTTTGGTAAACACCAACCCGTTACTGCCGAGCATGAATTGAAAACAAAACACTTCACTAGCCTAGAAGCAATGTCCATTAATAACTTCCAGTTCTTTAATCTACTCGGTGATTGGATACTACAGACCACAATGCGGCCCTGATTGTTATCTTCAAATGTAAGCTACCATAAAACTTCTATTTTACAAAATTATAGGTTCATGGCTTCATTGAGCCTGTTTTCGCCGGGAGGTGCTCGTTCCTTCGCCTTTCTACACGTGCAGCGTTCAACCAATTAGCATGTCGACATTTACCGGATTGCTGTAGTTCGTACCAGTTCCTGCTAGCACATGAACGTGGACTTTGGTCCTGCCATAGAGATTTTCGCTAGATGGTACATATAGTTCTTACCATTCCATCTTACCCGTGACCAGTTCGGAAAAGTAAAGCCACTTAACACTAGTCATGCATGATGGCATTTTGTGCAGCAGTAATTTGGTCCAGAAAAAGGATGTACGATACAAAGTAGGTGGAAACATTGTTCATGCATCAGTAATTAGTGAAGAAATGTATGATAACATACTTAACTTGACATACCATGTTTTTAATCAATGAACAAGAAAGCTAATCCAGCCTAACCGTAGATGTTGAGCTACACGCTTTACAGTTTCAGAATTCTGTTAGATGTTTTAAATGAACAGTCTCAGCTAGCTTGCTTCAGTATAGTATGAATTAATGTTGCACACAACTTATGTGAAACAACGCGTTTTCATCAAAAAACGTAATTACTTTATATAATCCGCAGGTGGCGATGTTGGGTAGCCTTCAGAATCAGAATCAGTCGCTAGGTGTGGGTACAGATACGAATAATTTGACTCTAGATTTAATTTGACTCTGGATTATAGACTCACGATGTGCTTACTCATAAAATACTTAAACAAAGAAGACTCAGCAAGTCACCAACTGCAATATACAGTAAACATAAATACACATAATAAACCAAACAACAGCATAGTAAGACTGGTGAGACAGTAGTGTAATGAGCAGAGAATAAAGGGTGCTGGAAATAAGTATTTTGCACATGAGGTAGGTGGATATGATACACACTGTAAATATATACAATATGAACAACACTGAATTACAGGATGACAAAAATCTAAATAAGTAGTAGACAGGTGTATGTTAAGGTCAGAGTTACTGGGTGGTTATACAGGCATTGTGTCTGGCACTAAGTGACTGAAGTTGACTGTTCATCAGAGTGATGGCCTGTGGATAGAGCTTGCTCCGTTTTGCGTACTTACCAAAAGAGTGATTTCTACAATGAAATAATATTTATATGTATATATAAACACATACATGTATTATAATTTTAAACCACAGGAATGTTTTATCTTTGGAAATAAAGAAATGAACTTTTGCACTATATTTAAAATACTATCCTGTATCTTCGTACATTAGACGAAGCCATTTTATACTCTTAAATGTATAAATTATTGAAAACTATTTCAAATGAATTTGATTCTTAGTATTCTGAAAATTAGTTAGGGTTAGGGTTCTGCATTATACTATGCATGACAGTGGCTATTTATATATTATTAAGGAAACGTAACTGTTATAAGAACTGAAATGCCACTTCTACCATGTGTTTGTATTGTAGATTGTTTAGAACAGGTCCCAGGTAAATTGGCTGTCAAATCGCTCCATTCTGATTTGTGGGGGCTTTATGACGTCAGCCCATCTACCGTTCTGTAATCCCTGTATAACTAAGTAACTCTGACCCTAACATCCACCTGTCTACTACTTTTCATCCTGTAATTCAGTGTTGTTCATGCCGTGCACATCATATCCACCTACCTCATGTACATTACCCTTGCACAGAAAATATGTATTAATTCCAGCATTGTTGGCACTCTGCTCCAATGCATATATATTTCACACCCACCGTTATTATGCAAATAATACCTGCACAGAAGTATTTATTTCCAGCACCCTTTATACCCTGCCCATACGTTTTTTATGAGTAAGCACATCGTGAGTCTGTATAATCCAGAGTTGAATTCCTCGTATGTGTACACATAACTGGGGAATAAGGCTGATTCTGATATATGGGTCCTGCGTTGGTTGAGGCGGAAGTACGACAGTGACGGTTGCTTGGAATTGTTTGTGTACATAAACGCTTCTAAATCAGACTGTATCGCTAGCGCCAGAAAGCAACACATTATTTTATGAAAGACATGTCTTAATGTATTTCATACGTGAGTAGCAAACCTATTATACTATGCTTGATGGCATACCTGTTTGCACTAGGACATGTTAATCAGTAAGCTAGCTAGCATGCTAAGATAATAACGCCTTTCTTTTTATCTCCTACTAGTACTACCTAGCGCGATTCAATGCTTAGCTAGCAATCGTGCTAACAATTTAAATGACGACCAACCTGTTTGTTTTACTATATTATTACCAACCTATATCCACTTAACCGAATATTTTGTGTTATTGATTACATCCATCCTCAGATGCCACGTTATTCCATTCGTTAAGATAGTACCTAGCTAAAATCCACTGTACCACAATAATGTTACCTTGCTAGCTAACAACTATAGTAACAGATGTATCTGTCCCCATATTTCGGGGGTTTCCTTTTTGTGTGGCATTTTAATTATATCCTGATGTTAATCTCCTGCAGGACTAGAATAACGTTACCCCTTGTTTGCTCAATTCGTTTGACAAATTATTGAATAATTTACTGACCTGCCAGCTAACTAACGTTCCTTTTCTCGACACTTAATAGTTGAATTACCAACGATGTGTCTATATATATATCGCTAGCTTGGTACACACATAGAATATATATATAAGTCATTGGAAGTTTATCATACAAGGTCGCTTATTTTTGCAGCTATAGCGCCCGGAAGTTTGTCATACAAGGTCGCTTATTTTTGCAGCTATAGCGCCCGGCTGTGGAGAACGTCCTCATTCTTGCCCCAGGCAGTTGAAGCATGCCGGCGGTAGTAACGTTAGTATGCAGCCGAACATAATGAGAAGAGATGCCGGAGTCTGGCCTCAGACAAGAAGCCTGCTTTACAAGAATCTGCTCATCAAATGGAGAACCAAACAACAGAGCCTTCAGGTGGGCTATTTACTGATCAAATTAATCATAATCTGCCCATGCTAATCTGTAAATGTTTAATCAATGAGTTTTGCTTCGCAACTAGACAGATATACACATCTGTTCTTGTTTTATTTGGAATTCAACGAAGAAACATACTCTGAAACAATATATTCTTTCCTTCATAATTAGGGATTGGGGAATTGTGTTTATTAATACACATTGCTTTAGTTTAATATTAATGAGCGTCTGTTTAGTTTGTTCTTTGTTTTTCTTTTGGGTTTAGCTACTGATTGAAATGGGCTTTCTGGGAAAGGAAGCATCTTTTTCAGGGAAGGCAGCTTCCAGAGATAACATCCTTGTGTTCACATGGCACGTGTTCCCTCTGTTGGGCACTACTTTTGCCCTTAACCCCAATTAGTCCTGCCCTTAACCTGAACTATGACATGTTTTCTGGACAAGTCTTAGGGCAACTGTCTGTCCATTTTCACTGACATGAGACAAGATGTCCCAGGACTTCGGTCCAGATTTCATCATGGAGTCCTGTTCTTCACCTTACTGGATCATTGTAGCCTTCACTGTAACCAACCTTTTTGGTTGGTTGAGGTCATTTTGTAGGTGAATTATAATGCTAACGAATAATTGTTCCACTTCATGCCTCCATTTCAGGGGACTGGGAGCAAAGGTGTGAGTTCAGCTGTAATAATATCAGCTCTCATGACTGCTTGGGTTGTAACTGTGTAATATCCCTTCTTAATGGGAGCTTTTTACTCCAAGAAACGGACCAACCAGCTGATTTGAACTAGCCAGTTCTCCCAGAACCAGACAGGCATGTCCTTCTCAAGTGGGAATAGGACTTTCTGTGGTGCCTTGAAAGATAAGCCAGATCACTGCTCTACATTCCAACCACCCCAATTCTGTGTTCCCCAAGGTCAGACAGTCAGAATGGGTTGTTTTGTTGTTTGGCGCTGCCTGTTCCACTTGATTGTTGGAGAGTTTTTCGACCTGGGACTGGGTGCCGACTGTTAGACAAAGCGGCCAACATGGTTAGCGATGCCAACATGGTTAGCGATGCCAACATGGTTAGCGATGCCAACATGGTTAGCGATGCCAACATGGTTAGCGATGCCAACATGGTTAGCGATGCCAACATGGTTAGCGATGCATGACTGAATGATCACTTTGTATCATAATTGTTTGTAGATCAGCTTGTCAGTCATCAAAACAAATCATACGTTTGAAACAATATTGTTGATTGTATATGTTAATGTGGAGGCGAATAGTGTTTTTGTGGCGACTTCACAGCTGTACAACAACAACGTTCTAATTTAACCTGGGCCTTGTCTTTGCATTAAGGTTGAATTAGTGTCAAGCACTTCAACAAGTACTGATATGCGTGGACAGTAGAAAGTCACCTTTTTATTTGATGGATGCTGTCAATTTAATGAATTGAGCCATTTATGCTATTTCCCTCCAGTAGGTGATTTGATTTATTGATTTCATTAGTGGATTGGTGCCTTTCCTGCTACAGCAGTTGATTGGATGTCTTGATTGATGAATTGACTGGTGGTTTCCTTTCTCCCTACAGGAGCTGGTCCTTCCCTTGTTGTTGCTTGGCCTGCTGATACTCATCAGCGAGCTGAACCCCCACGTCTATTATGGTGGCATCAGTACCATGGAGCTGGAGAGGGAGGAGTTCCCTCTCCTCAAGGGCCTGGGATACACCCCCATTAACAACGCCACCAATTACATCATGGAAGAAGTGGCCCAGGAAATGCGTGAGTTAGAGGGAGCAGATGATAAAGTAGTGGTTGTTCATTTGCATTGGGTTTGAGGCACAGTTGTCCTTTAGAATCGGTGATCAGGGAATCAAAGCCTGCAGGACAGGGTGTCTCCAGTGCTGCTCCTAGAGAACCCACAGTGTGGAGGTTCTCCAGGAGCACATTGCGCCCACCCCGGTGTTGGCCATGGATTGACTAAAGCATGGAGGGAATTTAAATCCATTATTTAGAGGAAATCGGTGCTCTCTCTCTCTGCCTGTAACTCCAACTGAAAACCCAGCTCCACCCAAACAGCCGAGGAACATTCAGGGAAACTGATTGAGGCTGTTGTTCTGTCCAGTCATCTAACCCTTCCCGGTGTAATGAGATCCTGTTGTCTCGCAGGATTCGCCTCCTTTATATTGCTGTGGTTTTTCACATTATTTTCCACATTATTATGGGCACCTGGTCTGGATTGGCACATGAGGACGAGGGTCACGTTCTCTGTGGGACGCAGGGTGTTGATGTCTTCCTCGTTTCCTGTGACTGCAGGTATGCAGGATCGTCTGGAGGTGTTCTCTAGTGAGGAAGACTTGGAGAACGCCAGTTTGTATGATCCCTCGGGTTATGTGGGCGTGGTTTTCATGGGCAGCACGCCCACCTCCTACAAGCTACGCTTCCCTTACAACCAGCTGCCCCTGCCCAGTGACTATACAGAGTCCATTGGTGAGACCCTTTCTCATGCTGGTGTACTTTATACAGCTGCTTCTATTCCTCTGTGTTGTCTGTGAGGTGGATGTGTAAATAGCCTTTTGACTGTGGGCTGCAGACCTTAATGAAGGGTCCCACTCTGGAGTGAACGTAGGAATTATGTGCATTGTTTCTTTAGTTTAATATAATTATAAACTTGTTAATTATATTAGATAACTCATTGCGTTTTGCTTACATAGGTAATCGCTGAGTCTGTTGTTCTGTCTGCCTGCCTCTGTTTTTCCTTTTCCAGCCAACTGTTTCACCAGCTCTGTGAACTGTCGAGCAGCCAACTACTGGTACTCTGGGTTCGTTCGCCTCCAAACACTCATTGACGCAGCTATCATACAGGTCAGGGGTCACGGCCTTTCATTCTGAATGATCTTTAAAATGACAGACTCCCTTTTCCCCAGTCCATAACAGTAGCCACCATGACAGTTGAATGGTTGGATATGGGTGGAAACAGACCCACTTGGGGTTTTTTGTTAGTTGTCTTTAGTAGGATTACAGACGATTCATTACCTAGGAAACAAAACCCATTCACTTAGTTTGTCCGTTCTCTGGAGGCCATATTCAAATCCTTAACCTGTGTCATTTCCTGTGTTCAGATGCAGACCAAGCGGTCAGTGTGGAGTGAGATGGACAACCTGCGTGTGGTGATGATGGGTCAGCCTGGGTCAGTGGAGGTCCAGAAGTTTCCCCACGCCCTCATCTCCATCTACCTGGTGTTGGCCTTCACCCCCTTTGTCACCTTCCTCATCGTCAATGTGGCAGCTGAGAAGGAACACCGGCTCAAAGACACCATGAGTATGATGGGCCTCTATGACTCCGCCTTCTGGTGAGAAGAGTGTGTGTGGCGTGTGGCGTGTCCCCATGATTATAGTAAAACCAGAAACAATTTGACTCATGCTGACCTTTGGCCGTCCCCATGAGGTCACCATTTCTGGCTCAGGGTTTAGGGTCAAACGTACAATATATTTTTAGAATGGGGTTTATTTAAGGTCCGGGAATTGTTGGTCAGGGTTAAGGTTAGGCATTACACCTAGGTAAAGTTTAGGCATGAGGTTAAGGTTAGGTTTAGGGTTATGATTATGGCAAGGGAGCATGCAATTTCTATTTTCTGGTCTCCATGGGGTTAGCTGTACGAACTTGTGTGTGCGTGCGCGTGTGTGATCCCGCCCCTGGTTAAATGGTACCACACCTCAACCTTATCAAATCTGCTGGATTGATAACGCACCTTCAAAGCTCTCCTGGAGGTTTGTAAACACTATGTCCAGATAGGGGCCGGATGTATACTGGTGTCGTCGGCATACAGGTGGATTTGAGTCACCAGCAGCAAGGTCAACAACATTTATATACAGTGAGAATAGAGTCGGCCTGAGAATGGAACCCTGTGGTACTCCCATGGAGACAGCCATAGGTCCAGACAGCAGGCCCTTGGATTTGACACTGGACCTTATCTGAGAAGTATTGGTGAAACCTGGCGAGGCAGTAATTTTGAGACACCAATAGAATAGAACGGTTGACAGAGGCCATGGACAGGTCAGTGGAGACGGTTGTACAGGATTGCGGTTATGATGTGGTTTAGGACCTTCAGCGTGGCCGTGGTGCATCCATGACTAGCATGGAGTCCAGACTGCATGGCGGAGAGGGTACCGTGGGACTCAAGGTGCTTTGTGGTCTGTCTGTTAACAGACTTTCATGTTATCTGTCTTCAGTGCCACTGAACACATCCTTGCCCACACCCGCTCTCCACAGCCAACTGGTTTCCCAGTTAACCTCACATTCCAGTTCTTGTACTAATCATTTAACATGTTGTTTAATTCGATGTTCTTTCATGTTTTTTCAAAGCTTAGAATTGTTGTTTTGCCTCAGTCTCTTTCAAACATCTCCTACATGGCTGGTGAGGGAAACATGGAACACCTTTAATTGAAGAGCTATTATAGATAAATGTCTCAGAGTTGTAGCTGAATTTGTAGGAGTGAAATCGGAGGCAGTCTCTATGAACCAACTGTGAAACAGAAGTCATCCGCAGTTACTTGCCTAACTCTGGTTGTGTGAAGGAAGTGTCTGTTCATCGGGTGGGACTTTTTCCATAATGGATATTCTTTGGGATTCTTGGTGTTCTTGACATAGGTTCTGCATTTTTCAAACAAACCGTGTGTGTGTGTGTGTGTGTGTGTGTGTGTGTGTGTGTGTGTGTGTGTGTGTGTGTGTGTGTGTGTGTACAGGCTATCGTGGGGTCTTCTGTATGCAGCTCTGGTCACCACCATGTCCATCCTGATGTCCATCATCGCCACGTACACAGCACTCTTCCCCAGCAGTGACTTCATCATCATCTTCCTCCTCATCTTCCTCTACGGCATATCTTCTGTGAGTACCTCTGAGGAGCCCTAGTCGAATTATGACACGTCATTCATTTGGTGGGTTCAGATGTACCCCTTAAAAGCTGTGCTTAGAGGTGAATGTCAGACCCTTCTAAAAGAAGTCAAAGGTAAAGCCATAATCAGGACTGTATTTCTCTTCAATGTGCCTGGCAGTCATTAGTTAGAGCAATGATTTATGTACACACTAGTTATTTAACAGCCATCTCTTCTATCAGGAGATGCTAACCCGCATTTGGTTGACAGGACACATTGAAGCGAAGGTTCACTTAAGTAGAAGGTTGTTTAATAACTGACAAGGTTTCCTCCCATCATCGTTTGACTTAATGGGCCAATTCTGATTGTCGAAGTGAACTGGCCCTTTAACATTCTTCTATGGTCCCTCAGATCTGCTTCTCCTTCATGCTGACGCCTTTGTTTAAGAAGCCGAAGTTTGCCAGCACGGTGGGCTCCATGTTGACCGTGGTGTTTGGCTGCCTGTCCCTGTTCACCGTCCTCATGAAGGACTTTCCTCAGCCGCTGGTATGGGTCCTCTGTCTGCTCTCCCCCAGCGCCTTCTCCATCGGCATCGCCCAGGTAACTCCCAGACATGTCGCCATGGGGAAAATATAGAAATGACTTTTGTTTCTCATTTCATCTTTTCAGTTTCCTACCTGACATGATCTTGTCAAATAGTATTTTTATAACTTTTTTCGAGACAGGAAGGCAAAAGAGTGTCTGCTAAATTACTCAAATGTAAATGTTGGGAAAGGAAGTGTCTGATGGGAGATGTGAAGCAGAGTTAACCCTAGCACATATGTTTAGGTGGTGTACCTGGAGGCCCAGGGGGACGGAGCTGTGTTCTCCACCCTGGCCAGTGGGCCCCACCCCCTCTACACCCCCCTCATAATGCTGGTCCTGGACTGTATCCTCTATCTGCTGCTAGCGGTTTATCTGGACCAGGTCCTTCCAGGTGTTGTATATTTCTGTTCTGCTTTGTTTTAGTTCAGCTGCCGTTCTGATCTGTTCTGATTTTCAGCTTCCGCCGTCCCATTTTGCTCTTGAATAAGCCTTTTATTACTGGTCTTCTGGTCTAAGTATGTCATCTTACAGGAGTTTAATGGAGAAATACCGCTGCATTGATGCTTCTGTCTTGGCCCAGTCTCCTTCCAAAATAATGTGCTTTAATAGGTACTGCTATAACAGCATCCGCTCCTTTTAAAAGGCAGTGATTTGCTTCCCTTCATCCGCTAGAGCATTAGTGAGGTTGGCCTCTGAGGTGGGGCCAACCGGCCTGTTTGAGGCTGGTGTTTGGTTAATTGAAACACTTTCCATGAAGCCCCAGATAAACAGTGCTGACGTTGTTTCCTGAAACAGTTTTGGGTACTGAGTGTTGCAACCAAACTAAACACAATACACACTTAAGTGCTTAGAGGTCCAGTTCTGTGTGCTTGTGTGGTCTACTTCTTCATGACTGAGCTGCTGTTACTGCTAGGTGTTTCAACATCACAATAACCAAGCACAAGCATGTTAAGTCTCTCAGCTCTTCTGTCTGGCGCTCTATTGTCACTGTTTGTCTGTGGAGATTGCATGGCTATGTGCTCGATTGGTGTTTTCAAGCGCTGTCTCTATTTAAACTCCGTTGTTACCCGGATGTGTTTTTTATCCAGGTGAGTATGGCATGCGGCGCTCCCTGTTCTACTTCCTGAAGCCGTCCTATTGGTCCAAGCGCAGTAAGCACTACGTGGAAGTGAGCGCTGTGTACGACGCTGAGGTGAATGGGGCAACGGGAGGGGCGGAGCCTGTGGAACCCGTCTCTCCAGAGTTCAGAGGGAAAGAAGCCATCCGGTGAGAGCCGCCCCCTTTAAATCCTCCTCCAATCCGGTGGTACTGGGCGTGGTCACTGAAGGGCTGGAGTTGAACCTGCTTCACTCTGTAGTAACAAAACATGGGCTGGGCCTCAGTTGGTTTTATTATTCAGCCTTTTCCGTGATCCCTCCCTAAAATCCCAGGTGTGTCTTCATCTGACAACTCCATACTCCAAAAAATCAAGTATCTCGTTTGTGTCCCGCTCAGCATTTATCAAACTGTGAACGCTGTTTGTGTGTGTTTTATTTACATCGTTTTTATATATTGTTAAGGATATTTTTAGGGCCAGAAGGAAACCTGTTGTTGATGCTGAACCTCATTCTATGTGTCCCTCCTCCTAACAGTATTAACAACATCCACAAAGTTTACCAGGAGAAGGATGGCTCCGTGGAGGCTCTGAGGGGTGAGGCGTATTCCGTGTGTGTCAGTAGGCTCATGGGCACACCCACATCTTCATCCTGCCACCCTCATCCATGTTAAGGGTTAATATGTGCCCGTGTTCTCACGCCCTATGTTCTTCATGCCCTCCAACCCCCATTCTGAACAGGCTTGACCTTTGACATCTACGAGGGTCAGATCACAGCGCTGCTGGGTCACAGCGGTGCAGGGAAATCCACTTTGATGAACATCTTGTGTGGCATATGCCCTCAGAGCGAGGGGCAAGCCTCCATCTATGGCTCCCCGGTGATGGAGATCACTGAGCGGGCGGAGATGAGGCAGCTGGTGGGCATCTGCCCCCAGTTCAACATCATCTTTGACGTGTTGACGGTTGAGGAGCACCTCAGGATATTTGCTGCCATTAAAGGGATCCGATCAGAGGACATTAACAGTGAGGTGTGTGTGCGTGCGTGCGTGCGTGCGTGCGTGCGTGCGTACCATATAGTTTGGCCTGATTCGGACGTAAGGTCTCTAACTGTCGTAGGTTTTGTGAAGGAATCGGTGGCTGTGTTCAGTGTTGTTGTCTTATCAATCTCTCTGGTAGGTGGCCAAGGTGCTGAAGGATCTGGACCTTGAGAAGATCAAGGCTGCCCAGGCGAAGAACCTGAGCGGAGGCCAGAAGAGGAAGCTGTCTGTCGGCATAGCGATCCTGGGTGATCCCAAGGTAGCTGGAACCTCCACAACACACACCAGCGTCTGATGTTGATTACATCAGAGGAACCGTTCTGTCTTTCTGGACTAAAGGGCGAGTGTGTGTGTGTGTGTGTGTGTGTGTGTGTGTGTGTGTGTGTGTGTGTGTGTGTGTGTGTGTGTGTGTGTGTGTGTGTGTGTGTGTGTGTGTGTG
>JACXGJ010014496.1:0-14778 GCA_016801105.1 Esox niger
AAAGTAGCGTAAGACATGATGGATAGATTCAGAGGAAAATTAACAACTAAAAACATTAAGGGAATAAAGTACTAAAAACAATGGGCAGTATCAACCATTTAAAAGAGGGAACTTGGTGCTCAAGGAAGTGGAAAACCTTGCAGACATGGCTGGCAGTATAAATTGCTGCGAGAAGGGCTTGCTTTAGATCCATCGAAGCTTCCCCACGTCTCTTCTGAATCCTGGTTCACAAGGAAAAGCCAAATGGTATATACACATCTACACCCACTGTCTCAAGATTCACGCCCCAGTGTTAATGTGATACTATGAAACAATGGCATGATTGTTGAACAATAACAAAAAAGGATCACGTTCAGCAAAATAATGGAGATTTCAACAAAATCCAGCTTCAGTTTCTCTAAGAGGGCGATGGTGAACGTTTGGTTTCTCTGACAGATCCAGAAGGGAGTGAGTGAAACTGTATTTTTCAGACCGAGCTCCCATCTAGGTTCCAGGCAGCAGCGCGATGAGGTTTCAGGGCCAATCGGATGGAGTAGCCACCCGAGGAGCAGACAGACGCGTTTCCAGCCCCGCTAGCCTCCCCTCTGCTCTCTCCGCTTGGCAGTAGACCAGGCAAAGTGCTTGCTCTGCATAGGAAACCATGCCGCCAAAATGCATATCTGCTTCAAACCTTCGCTGTCTTTTCATTTTGTGCATCAGTTTTGTGCTCATTGATAGCATACGCAGTTGACTGCAACGAACAATCATAGCCCTAAAATTACAATAAAACCACACACACAGACACACACACCTCATTCCCATTTGTTTTGATAGTTCATGATTGTATTACAGCATATTCTCTCCGGCTGGGTCACAGCGAGGAAAATATTGGAGGTGGGGGGGGGGGTGTTGACTGATTCGGACGATTTCAGATGTATAACATCTGAACGAAGAACATTCCTATTGTATGGCTTGTAGTAGACCCTCAAGGTCTCACGTGGGACGGAGTAAAAACGTATGCAGGGGCATATCCTGGACCAGGCAGAATGGCCGCGTTGACGCGACGTTTTAGACTATACGGCTGAATCAAATCACTGACTTAATGGGCGAGTCGCCCACTTCTGAAGAGACCAGTAACACGTCTGACCGCTGTTTGGGCAACACTGAGTTGAGTGTACTTGCGCCCAGGTTCATGGTTCACCATACACTTTACCCGTCTTACGTCTGTACTGCGTCAAGTGACGGACTAACGAGCCAATACGGCGAATAAGAACCAGACTTGTGGCGCTGCCTAGGTAACCCGAAGACAGGCGAAATGGCGAAAAGGAGGTTTGAATGTCTCGGTCGCGCACTCACGCACTCTTTCAGTCATGTTGGAGATTAAGGTATGACACGGTGTTCAAAGAATATTCACAAAAGCACAAATACTGCCGGTAACGCTGCGGAGTACAGAGTTGAGCTTTTCCTAATGGGCTCGACGGACTGGTTCGCTGAAACTGGATAGGACACTCCGTTTGAGGATGGTGATATTTATACCAAGCCTGGGTCGACGCTAACAAAAGAGCCTCAGATAGTGTAAACCTGACCACCAGCACGCCCACCGTCCGGGACCCATCGACCACCCGAAGGGGAGGGCGAATTGCAGCTCAAAGAGGCGGCCTGCGTTTTCCGGAAAAACAATAACAACAAAAACAACTAAGGGGGAAACTCATCCGAGAGGCGGCTGAGGCCTGAAGTCAACACGAGAAGGATAACAGGCAGGACGAGTTGCTTGTATCACACAACAGGTAACGAGTGGTGGGGGGTGGCTGTGGAAGGCTGCTGGCTGAGAGACGGGGATGGAGGGCGGCTGGCTGAGTGGGGGGGAACCGGTGGATGGGTTTCGACACATACGTGCGCAAGCACATGAGCCACCACGGAAACAAGTTTTTACTAAATATGATTGTCTTCAAAGTAACCTTTTTTTGTACGTTTTGTTTTTGTTTGTAAAAATGTCAGGACTCTGAAGTCTCTCTCTCTTCCAAAGTGACACCTGTATCTATTGTTCTGTGTTCCATCAACAGTCAGTAAGTCAGTCTCCTCTTGTCAGAGTTACAGCTCTGTCTGGCTTCTCCCTCCTACCGCGCCTCCTGGCCGCTCTGTGTCGAAGGTGGGGGGGGGCGGAGTGTCTGGCGTTACACAATGGAGTCCCAGTCAAAGTCATCCTGGATGTCGTCAGCTGGCATGCGGTGCATCGGGAAGTTTCTGGGCGGGATCATGTGCTGTTGGTTCATCTGCGCGTGATGTCCTGTTGAGTGAGAAAAGCAGGTGCGTGAGGACACGGACACACAAGTTTGTACAGCTAACCTAAAGAAAATAGAAATTGCATGCTCCTTTGCCCTAATCTTAACTCTAAACCTAACCCTAACCTTAATCCTTACCCTAACCTAAACCTAACTTCAATAAAGTAACATTTATGCCTAAACTTTATCTAGGTGTAATGCCTAACCTTAACCCTAAACTTAATTCGAATGCAAAAATTAATTCTAAGTTTGACCCCAAACCTTAACCCTGAGTAAGAAATTGACTTTTGCCTCATGGGGACCAGCAAAAGGTCCCCATTAGTCCAATTTCTGGTGGTTTTACTATACTCATGGGGAAATTTGGTCCCCATGAGTATAGTTAGACATAAAACCCACACCCACACGACTCACTGGTTAAATGAGTCGTTGAAAGGAGATAAGAAGTCGTTGTCGTTGCCGTGCTCGTATAATGTGGAAGGCCAGGTCTGACTGATACTGAGGGGGGGCTGCCAAGGCCCCGGCTCTCAACTCTACCTGTCATGGTGGGTCCTGCGCTGTTCATCTGGGACAAGTGATACCCTGGGGGTCCCATCATGGACATGGGCTGTCTGGAGTCCATGTAGAGATTTCCTGCAGCAAGAAAAAAGGCACTTGACTTCCCAATATTTCCCAACACGACAATCCTAAAACAACCTCACAAAATTCACAGGGGCTTAAATTACGCAGCCCTAACAGTATGGCTTTGGCCGGGGCGTCCACTGACCTGTGCTGATGTGCTGGCCGGGCTTGTTGGGGTGCATGGAGCCGTGGCAGACGGGGACGGGGGGCGGCTGCACGGCCGCCTGTGGCTGAATGACGCCGGTGCGGGCGAAGAACTGGTTGATGGACGAGCAGAGGTCAGCAATCTGGGTGGGCTCCAGGGACCAGTTGTTCAGCTCTGCCTGTCTCATGCTCTCCTTCAGTCCTGCACGGGGTCAGTTCCGACACACACAGTGAGGACGACGAGGCGAGACCGTACCAGAAAGACAGTCATATAAAAAGAGTAAAATCAATACAAATATTATCTTAAAATAAACATTTAAAATTCTCAAAACCATGGCTTCATTGCATAAAACCTGCAGCGGTGGTCTCTAATTAAAACCTCCTACATTGCAATTTTCAACGGGATCAACTCTGTGACCCGCTGAGCTACACTGCATTTGGTAATTAAACTTGACGGCAGTGTTCTTTAATTGAAGAGCTCCTTCAAATTAAACCCGTGATTGGCAACACTTCTGCATACAAGAGAGGACTGCTCATCATAAGCATTCAGGCATGAAATAATTAAGATAAAACAACATGTAATCAAACATTTTGTAAAAAGCTTTTATAATGCTGGCACAAAGACTACAGGTAAACAGGAAAAATAATGCATTCTAGTTATAACACATAACAACACAAGGAAACTAGCGGGGGCTTTCAGAAGTATTCACGCCCCTTGGTGTTTTCCCACCTTTCCACCTGAAATTAAAATGGAATAAATACGTTTTTTGAAAGTGACCAGAACAAAAAACTTAAAGTTGTTTTCAAATGTCTGGACACAGCAACTTTTGACCATTCTTTGCAAAATTGCGTTAGCTCAAGTTGGATGGGGACCTTTTTATGAACGGCAATTTCCAACTCCATATATTCTCACTTAGATTGGACTTCGATCGCTGTTTTTGTTGTTAAGCCACACCAGTGTGGCTTTGGCTGTATGTTTGGTGTTATTGTCCTGAGGGAAAATGCATCTCTTCCCATGTCCCAGGTCTCTTGCAGACATCGGCAGGTTTTCATCCAGGATTTCTCTGCACTTTGCCCACTATCTTGACAAGCTTTCCAGGCCCTGATGCAGAGAAGCATCCCCACAGCATGATGCTGCCCCCATCATGCTTCACAGCAGGGAAGCTGTTTTCAGGATGATGTTCGGTGTTACGCTTGTGCCAAAGACCGCAGTTAGCGTTGAGGACAAAAATCTATATAATTAGATCATTGAATCTTACACTCGGTCTTCCACATCCGCCTTTTTGCAAACTGTAACCGAGATTTTAAGTCAGTGGTTTTCTTTTTGCCACTCTCCCATAAAAGGCCACTTATGAAGCAAGTGGGCTATTTTTACTCCCTTAGAGTTCCTACCCTGACTATGGCCCTTCATGCCAGGATTGTCAGTTGAGTCCACAGTAAGGCCACATTGCCTATTTACTTCTTAATAATGGACTTCATTGTGGTCTGGGGGATATTATATGTCTTGGAAATGTTTTTATATCCTACCCCTTTTGGCTGGGACTGAAGAAACTTTCATAAGATTTGCTTGGAATGTTCCAGCGTCTTCATGACATTTTTGTTTGGAATTGTACAAACCAACTGTGGAACTCCCCAGAGAAATATGTAATCAATTGTTTTAAATGATCAATTTTCATTAAACATTTCAAATAAAAATGTTCACTTGGACATTGTTGATCAGTGCCATTTCCTTTTTATTGTTAATCAGTACCAAAAACTATTGATTAAATTGTAAATTGTAACACAAAATGTGGAAAAATCCAAAGGGTGTGAAAACTTCTGATAGCCGCATACTTGAGGCTAGAGTTTGGTTTTGTCATATAAAGACAACATTCACATAACCCATCAAGGCCGCACCTTGAAAAGGTGACAGGTCGACGTCAGCCCAATTATAGCTGCTTGCAATACGGCAGCTCTCTTTCAGTGCATCCAGATTGGGGTACCAGTCAGAGGATAGACCTGCAGACACAGACAGAGATGGGCTTTTAAAGGCTGGAGAGGAAGCATTATGTCAAGTAAAAATAAAAAAACACTTCGATTCGGCCACCAGGAGGAGCCACTTCCCTCTGATATGTTCGCTGAGCACCGGAGGTCTGCGGTAAGGATGGAGCACTTGCTTTGTTCTCATTACAGCAAACAGCATAAATCAGATGATGATTTACTGTCCATTGCCCTAAAGCATTTCTCTTTACTTAATGCAGAACAAATGATCTCAGTGAGTGCATCTGAATGCGTGCATGCGCGAGCCCGTGTGACATCGGTTCGTTGGAGAGAGGCAGGTCTTACCCGTGTTGCAGGCCATCTGTTGCTGGGCAGGATGGGGCTGGTGAGCCAGGCTCGGATGTTGCTGCTGCTGGGAGGGGTGTTGTCCGTGCTGCTGGGCGTGTTGAGAGGGGTGCTGGCCGTGCTGCTGGGCGTGTTGAGAGGGGTGCGGCGTGTGCGCCGGGCCGTGCGCCGAGTGCTGCCCGTGTTGAGAGTGTGCCGGGTGCTGGGAGTGTTGGTGCTGGCCGTGCTGGGCGTGGGGGACGTGCGGAGCGTGGGGCCCCAGCTGGCCATGCTGGGAGAGGTGCTGCGTGTGGGGCGAGCCGTGGCCCGGGTGCTGTGGAGGGTGGGACAGGGGCACCTGGCCGCCGCCGCCGGAGTGGTTGCTGGGGTGGTTGTTCGACAGGCTGCTCTGGGCGCTGATGGCGCCACTGGGGGAGTGCTGATAGGAGCAGGAGGTGTGAGTCTGCTGGGACGACTCCGTTGGCATGCCCATCAAACCTGCAAGTCGGCACACGCAAGTTACAAAAGAGTTGGCGGGTTTACCCACCCGGAGCTCAGAGAACGGTCATTGGCTGTACACAGTCTATCAAACCACCAAGAACACTTAAACCTACATGTCAGTCATTTGGCTGAAACGTTTATTTACTGCGGGGTACACCCAGATTCGATGCCTAAACCTTAGGTTAGGATGGTAGGCGGGACAACCACTTAACTCGGTAACCATCTTTGCCTTTTGCACAGTGGCCATAACATCTCATCTTTTGGTTAGCAGCTTTAAATGTGTTAAACTTAAAACAATGCTCAAGACTACCAGCCGTCACTTCAAACCGGGTGAAGCCTTCCCGAGGAGCATCCGCGAGGAGCATCACCAGGCCGCAAAGATCCAGAGCCTTCCTTCTCCCAACCCAATCCTTTGGACAATTCTCCCTGCCGTACCATTTTGAAATGAGCGCGGCCGAAAGCACAAACATCTGCACACCCAACAGCAATCATCCGAATGTAGGGGAGCGGTTCTTTAGAGGCCGTGTCCATCAGGGCTTTGGCGCGGTAAACCCATTTCACTAGAGTGCTTTTAGAGCTGACTCCAGCCTTGTGCCGCTGCAATCGCCCCAGAACACTCGCCGCAGGGGTGACAAAGGTGCATCTCTTATCGGCACAGAAAGCCCATTGTCCGACCAGGGAAATACAGAAAGCAATTAGCGTGCAGCCCCCAGAATAATAATGCGAGCTCATTACCTATTATCAAAGCCGTGAATTAGCTCACTGTCTACTGCACCAGGGTGTGAAATTCTTTGGCTCGCTTTCTCGCTCGCTTATTTACGTTTTTTAATTGCAAAGGGCTCGTCTGACTAAGAGATTTCCCTTTTATGCGCATGAAAAAAGGTAACAACTTTAAACTCATGAAACATAGATGATAGATTATAGGAGAGGAGCACTTGGAAATCATTAGCATGAAACGCATTTGATTTGTGAAAGTAGGTTATACAAGAAAAAGCAGTGTCTGCACTGGCCCATAACCCCCTTATCACATGCTTTTTGTTCGTCGGTCGATCAGATTACAGACAAAAAGCCTTCCGTTTTAAAGGGCTGCCAGCCATTTGGAGAGCCACACTTGATTTGGCCTTGTGTGATATCCCTATATGATATCATTATAATGAATATCATCATGGCAAGTGCTCTAAAGGTTTAACGCAGCAATCTTGTACTCATCAAATATGAAACAGACAGACATAGCGAGCGAGACAGAGACAGACATAGCGAGCGAGCGAGCGAGACAGAGACAGACATAGCGAGCGAGCGAGCGACACAGAGACAGACATAGCGAGCGAGCGAGCGAGCGAGCGAGCGAGAGACACAGAGACAGACATAGCGAGCGAGCGAGCGACACAGAGACAGACATAGCGAGCGAGCGAGCGACACAGAGACAGACATAGCGAGCGAGCGAGCGACACAGAGACAGACATAGCGAGCGAGAGACACAGAGACAGACATAGCGAGCGAGCGAGCGACACAGCGAGCGAGAGACACAGCGAGCGAGAGACACAGCGAGCGAGAGACACAGCGAGCGAGACACAGCGAGCGAGAGACACAGCGAGCGAGAGACACAGCGAGCGAGAGACACAGCGAGCGAGAGACACAGCGAGCGAGAGACACAGCGAGCGAGAGCACGAGGTTACATGCTCGATGTAGATGTACTAAATTCCAAGCAGAGTAATAACAAATCGATTTTTTTTGTGCATGTAGCAGATTTATTCCATATAATAAAAGAACAAATATTGTTCTGTGGTACTTCGCAATTAATCTGTTGTGTTTTGCACTGGAAATGAGGCCAGATGCCAGGGCATTCCATGGCACAGTACCCATTGAAAACAGTCACACAGATCTGCACTACTGCCTATTGACTAACTACTCATCCGACTCACTAAACATAATCAGCGCCACTTCCAGTCTCCTTCGACCAGCTGTTTAGTAAAAACAATCCCCTGGCCTCTCGAGGCGTCGCGCCCGACGGTAAGGACGGCAGGCCGCCTTGACGAGCACTCACCCTGTTGGCTGAAGGACTGCTCGAAGACGGACTTGTAAAGGCTGCGGAAGGAGGCACTGAGATCTTCAAAGTCGGAGAAGAGGAGCTGCTTGTCCCGCTCTGGCATGCTGTACTGTGGCTGAGGGGGCTGCTGGAGGCTCATGGACTGAGAGACGGGCTCTGGGTGGCTAGTCACCTGGGGGGCGGGGGGCAGGGGGGGGAAACATACCAGAGTTCAGAGCATGGTTCAGAGCAGTGAGGTCAACCCAATCCCTAGATCCTTCATAGACCGTAAAGGCTCTAAGTCAGTTCTTTCCTCCATTAGTCCAGCACACCAACTGTAACAGTGAGTGCGGACAAGCCCAGCAGACTGGGAAACATGCTCCTCAGACATACAGTGGATGGGAGAACGACTGAATCGTTTCATGCAAAACACGGTTCTATTTTTAGTGCATCAGATCTAGGGCAGGTTAGGCTTCTTCGTCATGAATTTTGTTCCAGAGGCAAATCTGCCCCGAAGGCAGAAATGATCTGATTGGTTGACTTGATGTTGTGGGCAGGGCTTAAGTCCTCAAGTCCTCCGATAGAGGTTCACATTCAAAATGTTTGAGGTAAAAATGTTGGGTTAAGGACAAGCACTATATCCTGGGTCAAATGTTCTCAGAGCATGCAGTCTGCTTCTAACGCAGGTTCAGCCCTCCACATCAACGCAACGCAACCAATCAAATAACCCCGGCCTTGGAACACTCCAACATCCGATTCAGGCCTTGATCTTGTCTAGCCCACTAAGCTAATCAAACCTCCGAACCCACAATGACCCCAGCTAAGTATTGGGTGTACAAAGTCTATCCTTAAACTAAACACTACACGTCTTTGCCAGCCAAGATCACGGCTTGCTGCCTCATTTCCAATAGTATTAAAACAGCAACCTAAATGAACACAAAGCCAATGCTCAGTTGACCTGCAAAATTTATTTAAAACAAAATCAATACCGAAGCCTCGCACGAACGAGCATTCATTTCACTGGCGTACAGTATGTGTGAGGGTCGATGTGTAGGAGAGCAGGTGGTGTTGCTTTGTAGCGCTAGACCTCCTAATGAGGTTGATCACGAGGAGAACATTCATAAAAAGCTATCATTATTTCAGAACTGACTGCCTTGCATTCACAAAGTGGAGTCCATGTGTGTTTCTCTAACTTGTAGCATGACAAAAACAAGATCAGATTGAACAGAACCACCAGTGCATTGAAAGAAACATGATTCATTCAGCACAGAAATTGAAGGCAACTAGGTGCAATAGGATTGTGAAACTTTCGAGTTGCAGGTTTGCTCATCCGATTGGTTGCCTTACTTGGCCTATGTCGAATGGACATCGTTTGTTGCAGAAGCTCCCCACCCCCTCCCCTCGTTCTACTGGGTCACAAGGGAGATTCCTCACAGTCACTTATGAAGTAGTCCTGATGTTAAAGTACACATCCTTTACAGCTGCCAGAGCTTTGAAGCCATATTGCTCGGCTACATTATGGATGGCCTTGCTATAGAATCTGGTCTCCGTCTGCACGGCTGAAGGGAGAACAGAGTCTGGTCTTGGCAGCGCTGGACCAACATCCGTCAGTCTGAACGGATCGATGCGGACAGCCCGGAGCAGACACCACCTGGGGAATGGGAGAACCGCACCAAAGAAGGGGGCATCTCCAGTAGGAGGACATCACAGCCTGCGGCGCTCTTTGTCGGCTCTCCAAGAGCGTGTAGTAGTGCCCCCCCGCCACCTCTTCCCAATGCCTCGCCGTCCACGGCTTGTCTGACGGGAAACCCCCCGGGTCGCGCCGAAGAGCCGAGACGTGCACCGACTAACCGCCCTCCGGGTGGAGCTGCTTTGCCGCGTTCAAAGGCTAACTAACCGCCACGGCACGGCGATACTGCGGGTAAAGCTCGGCGTACGCAGTCTAAACAACAACATGCCTAGCAGCGGCGGAGACGTATCTGTGTGTCAGCTGGTTTAGCAGTGTTTCCCGGCGCTGACGTTCACAGTCTGTGGTCGGTGTACTGTCAAGTGAAGATCCTGGTGCCGTTGTGTGTCTGTGTGTGTGTGTGTGTGTGTGTGTGTGTGTGTGTGTGTGTGTGTGTGTGTGTGTGTGTGTGTGTGTGTGTGGTGGATCTCGGTTGTGACAGTGTGCGGGCTGTAGCTGGGAGCAGCGGGGCACCGTCTTACCGGCGTGTAGCTGTGGACACTGCCCACACTGTTCAGGTTGACGGAGGCCAGGCTCTGGTCAGACAGGCTGTTGTTAAGGCTGCTTCTTGGACTGTCACTGCCGTCCTGGTCAGGGTTGTATAACGCCACCTGAAACGAGAAGACCAAGCCGGGTTAGCTGTGCTCGCATAGCGCCGCCACACGTCTTGGAAACACGCCTACAGGCTTTTTCAGCAGTGACTGTGCGTCATATACGATCATTCTCATTCTGACGGTGTAGCCTCGCGTCACCAGATGGCGGGTGGTGACGGAGAGACGGCACGCTAGTGCCTTCAAACCAACTCAGTTCGGGGCGCGTGCGTGTGTAGGAATTTGACACCTGCGTGTTTATGTATGCAAGGCTTTTGTGTACCGGATGTTATCAGTTGTCATTACTGCACTGGCTTCACTGAGCTAAGAGGTTTGGCTGGCCTTTTTCTGAGGCGGTACAACCACAGGGGCTCCTTCTGAATAAGAGTCCAGGGAAAGGCTCTCCTATCTGGGTAGGGAGCGTTGGACGTCCCCTTCTACACTAAAGGTCACACTACCGGGCGCGTCAGACCCATCTGCTCACATAGAGCCAATCGGTTTGGGACAGCCAACAAAAGGTCTCCGAAGCAACAGAGACCGTGACCTTTCGATACCGGCAACACGAGCAGCCAGAGCACTTTTGAAACGACAGTCTACATTATCGTCACCTGAAAACAAATGTTTTTTTGGTTTGCTAAAAGAAAAGAAAAATGAACAAAAAAATAAAAGTGTATTGTGGTGTCACACAACAGACCGCAAATAAGTAGTCCTGGTGGTGGAAACAATCTGGTGATGAATATAATGAGATCCGGAGAGAATAGCAGCCGCGTTCATTTGTTTCCATTGTGTGAAACTGAAAGGATGTGAGGAATGGCAGCTATGAGCTCTGCTTCACGCTGCCGGGCTGGGGTGTGATACAGTACAGGTTTCAGCAGCAGGATCAGCCCGGACAGTGCAGGTGATGCGTCTTGGTCAGGTCCCCAGGCCAACCAAAGGGATTCCTGCTCATCGGGAGTGTGGAAAGAGCCTTGGCTCAGCACAAGGGAAAAGGCTGCTCTGCTTGTCTCAAGACAGAAATGTAGAGCGGAGTGCCCTCGCGTACTCAATTAAACCCAAGGGTAGACGCAGAAGTGAAAACCTGGCAAATCCGCCAAACGTGGCAAGCTTAGTAAAGCCCTCAATGTATTTTCTTGTAAAATAGAACCTGGTATGTCATTTTAACCATTTAGTATCCCGTGGACTCATTTACAACCACTACCTAGCACATTATGCCATATGCAGATAAAAAGTGAACACTTACTATATCTCCTGGTGTAAATCTGCCCTATCAAAAGTGTTTGCGTGTGAGTAAGCATTGAAACTCGACCGGGTAAATGTCATGACCAGACCTTATGTCCATAATAATGCACTTCATTTATGGTTTAATTTGGAACAAATGGAATTAGGTCAGCATTTCCCAAACAATGGATCACTTGATTTGAAAATTGGGTCGTGAGAGAAATAGAAGTGGCGTTTGGTAAATCGAACTGGAGTAAGACAAGTAACCTCCCTTAACTGCAAAACAAGGTTGTACCAGCCAGAACATATGTTTTCACCCGACAAAATAGTTAAGTCTAGAAAATGTTATGACCCCATTTCTCAGAGTGTGACGCTTGTTCACCTTCTGAAGAGGACAGGACAAGACATTACATCAGACGGGGAAGATTCCCCTCAGGTTCTACTCATCCGAAACGTGGTCTGATCTACCTTGAAGCAATTCAAACTTTGCTCCTGTCTGATTTAAACGTGATTAAAAATGGTCTCAAATCTTGACGGACTGTTGAAGCTCCAATGAAGAATAAAGACGCAAACTGTTTCTTTCACAGTTGGTTGCAAAACATTTCTGAAATATTTAGCAATTACAAACCAGGCATTCTGCAATATTGACATCCATTAGCTTGAAGAATCCAGCCTATTTTAATCCGGCCCCAGTGCACTTTTAACAAAACAAATATAAAGCATGTCTGCAACAAATACATATAAAAGTTGGTTAAACACTACTGCCCATATTTCCATGAGTTCTATTGATAATGGTCAATTTGATCATATTTTGCAATTCACTGACAACATCCACGTGTTAATATGCATAACATAATATGGCTACCAGAGGAATGTGGACATCCAATACATCCAGCAACCCTCAAGGTTCCTAAATTGGATCCCCAAGCCGTCAATCTGAAAATAATCTGTCATTCTGTCCTCGAGCAAAAATCGAAATAAGAGAAGTCAAGTTATTACTGAATGAATGCCAACTTTGTTTGAAAACAAGCTGAAAGCCATGACATGTATACAATGGGGATGACAAAACATCTCTTTATTGTTCCAATTGTGCCGGTAACCGGTTCTTAATGGTAATAAGGCACCCTGGGGGTTTGTGGTATGTGGCCAATATATCACGGCTGAAAGACGGATCCAGTGCGACAGGTTTAACTGATACTGAGAACAGCCCTGGGCCACGGTATTGGCCAAACACTACCCCTCCTACGGCCTCGATGCTCAATCACACATTACAAAAGCCAATCAACGGTGAAAGGAGCGGTACCCTGACGTGACCCTCTCGCTTCATAACGCCAGTCACTGTGGGCTCTCACTTTCCCGGCCAGAGTGAATACAGAGCGGTCGTGTTTCGACAGCAACATTGATTGTGGCGAGAGCTTCGGACCGGGCGCTGTATCGCACGTGTGCTGGGGGATGGAGGAGAAGCTCATTAGTCGACTGGAGCCCACCGCCGCTCAGTGTGGGATTGGCTCCAGTGTTCATTAGCGTGAAGGGGGAACTCAATGAGCGACTAAGACTGAGGGCTTAGGCGCGTCTGAAAATCGGCACTACAATGCTAATCAAACACAGTGCGCCGCAGAAATACAAATGTTATGTGTAATGGAGTCATAAAAGAGGCTTTTAGCCTTAAGCCGCTCGCCACCAGTCTATTTTTAGTGCACTCGTCCATAAAAAGTGATGGTTTTCAAACCTCACTGATCGGCGGTTTACACAGACCCCACAGAGTCCCTCGAGTCAAAACGCCTACTCGAGCACGCACACCGCTCACAGATGAACACACAGGTATTGCGCACACACACGTGCAAGCGCACGCACGTCTGAAAGTAACGCAGCCCTGAACAAGACAAGCATGCTCACACAGGCAGGAGATCCCTCCTCATTTACATGGTGCGTTTGGTGCTAGCGACTAGCAGGAGTCAGAGTGCGTTGTGCTATTATTAGACGTGAATTTGGCAAAAAAACTAACAAAAGAAAACAGAAAAGAAAAAGCCAGAGGTTTCTTTTACATGAGCGTCTTATCTGCAGCATATGACATGGATTATGAAATCAAAGAGATTCTTCCAGGTGGTTCGAACAATGCCGGCCAGTGTGTTCAGCAGAATCCTTCCTGACGGGATTCAGGAGGCAGACTGAGGGAGAGTGAGGGTGAAGCACTGTGCCAGACTCTTTCTCAGTAAACACACTTTCTACAATCGTCCTTCCTTTATCACACTCTAACGCCAGACTTCAGTCTCATACACGCTCCTGCATACAGCTACCTCAGAAAAGAGCCTAAAAAACAAATAAATAAGGAAAACATTGTGTGTGTGTGTGTGTGTGTGTGTGTGCGTGTGTGTTTGAGCAGGAAGAAATGACAGAAAGTGAGAGGGAGGGAGACTTGAGGAATGTCTGACCGAAGCGGCGGGATTCTCACTGGTTCGGTCGTCCTGACACAACCTCCCACTGGCCTCTCGGAGAAGGCGGGAAGGACGATAGATAGAGAGAGAGAGAGAGAGAGAGAGATATAGAGAGAGAGAGAGAGGGAATTCCTGTGGTTTGGCACAGTGCACTGAAAGAGGCGTGGCCAGTTGTATTTACAGGGCAGCACAGAGGGAAACAGGCTCTTTGAGGCGCACTGCTCGGATCCTCTTCTCCTCTTTGTCTTGTGTTCACATGGCTTTACCATAGCAACAGTTTCAATCAGCAGAACAAAAGACGCTGATAATCACTTCCTGTCAGAGACAGACACACAGACACACAGACACACAGACACACAGACACACAGACACACAGACACACAGACACACAGACACACAGACACACAGACACACAGACACACAGACACACAGACACACAGACAGACTCCATGGCCTAAAGCGGCTGCTCAGATCACTGTTAGGTGGTTTATAAAAATATAATCATGATTCTTATAAGTCATGAAATAAAAACTGTTTTTATTCTATGGAGGACTTTGGTTAAATGAGTAACTGAGGAAGCGTCCATTTCACGAATCAATGACAAGCGCTGATTGGCTGGGATTAGAGCAGGAAAGAATGACACACTGGTGTTTTGGTTTTTACACGCTCATCCTTAGTCCCCCCCACACACCCCCACCCTAGTGAACCCACACCCATCGCCAGTTTATATTAAAGCCATTCTCTAATGCCACAGTAAATGAATAAGCGACTCTTGTAAGGCTTTATAAAAGTACTCCAGAGAGCTGCCCTTCACTGGGCCCAGAGGAGAGGGCTTAAGGTTAAAAAGCCTTTACATTTCAGTGAACGGCGCTCTCAAATCCAAAAGCTTTCTGTCCCAGACGCACACACGCACACCTACACACACACACACACACACACAGACACCTACACACAC
>JACXGJ010014497.1:0-14757 GCA_016801105.1 Esox niger
CACACACACACACACACACACACACACACACACACACACACACACACCATTTGGGATAGGCCATCTATCTCTCTGCACTTGGCAGCCAGCCTGTAGAACCAAGCCTGCCTGTTTGCTTGGTTCAGACTAGACCAATCGATCACTGAGCAGCAACTGCCATTCATTCTAAGTCATCAGACAAGGCCATATAACGACCAGAAATGATCACGTGTATTTCTAACACCTTGGCCCTCCTCCCTAGGCCCCCATTAGAGATATATATATGGACTAGCCTGTCTGCTATTAGCCTAGAACTGGTCCGTTCCCTGACTAATTTAGACCCCAAAAAAATCCCAGGACTTGACCCATTTGACCGTAGAACATAAGAGCCATTCACACTCAAGTTGCCGTGGTTAGCAACAGATGACCCGTGTGAGTGTGCGTGTGCGTGTGCGTGCGCTTTCATGCATGTGTGAGCGCATACAGCCTCAGCGTGGAGGTCTGTAGCCTGTCCTGCCTTGTGATTATTAACACATATGGCGTTAGCTTCATTACCTAGATCATTAGTTCCATTAAGTCATAAAGGAATGACCGTTAGGCCGGTTACGTTCAAGAGTTAACCACTTTGTCCCCTCCCTCCCCTCTCCTCCCTGTCGGACACGTTTCGCCCAGCCAGCTAGACATCGTAGCATCCTTCCATCCCGTAATTAGGAAAATTACTCCTAAAAGGCCCCCGTTCCCAGTCGTTCCGTAATGGTCTCATTTCTCCCGTCTCCCCGACGACAAGAGGAGGGAACTGCGAGAAGATGTTCCCCATTAGTTCTTCACACTACGGATAACCCCTGTGATCTGAAGACAGCCTCAGTCCGGGCCTCCCTTTTCCTTGTCCTAATGGATCTAATGAAGCCGTGACCCCCCCCCCCCCCCCACAGCTCTTTAACATATTTCTGGCCACCTTTAATCAGCCGGTCACCCATCATTTTGGCAGGTTTTGTTTTTACTCCATGCCAGGGACTAGTGGGGGGGGCAAGCGATAGACAACAAGGAAGGGAATAACACACACTCCTATGCACACACACACACACATACACACACACACACACACAAACACACAGAGCCTTTGAGAAAACTAAATAGAAAGCAGATGGAACAGGCATACACTGGTTTTGGTGTGGGATTATCCGTAATTTAACATCAAGATGGTCCCCTTGGCCAGAAGAGAGATGAGCTGGAGAAACAGTGGGAGAAAGAGAGAGAAGGTAGGGGAAGGTAGAGTGATGGAGGAAGAGACGTGGAGAAGGAGAGACTGCGAGGGAAACAGAGAGAGGAAGGAGAAAAGAGTGGTCCCTCTGCCAGCAGATCAATCCCAGTCAAACAGCTGGCAAGGCCTGGCCAGTTAGTTGGCGGTAAAAAACGAACAAACGCCACATGACAAGTTCCTTTCCGTGAGCCAGACGTGTGTCAAGGATCCGGCGGGCTCTGCTGCCATAACGCCACAGACATGTTATTGAATCATCTGAGTGTTTCGGAATTCTGGGATGGCGCCTGAAAATCCATCACCATCGCCTTTATCATTGCAGAGATCTTCGGAAACACTTAACCTCACGGGTTTGACTCTTTCAGCCAGTGAGAGGATATCATCTCTGCTATCGGCCTATGCAGATGCCATTAGCCCGAGCCAGGTAATTGATAGAGACATTAACATGTCATTAGCACATAAGCCTAGTCTAATATCTGAACCTTTTAATGAGGCCATCCCTCAACGTTAATAGATTTGTTATCATTGCTAATGACTAAGGTGTGTTTGGCCGTCCTCACAGGTCGAGGTGGGGTGAGTTGGGGAAAGAAAGGCTCCATCAGCATAATGTAATGTAGGGGTGACGAGGGGAGAAGGTGAGTAGGAATGGGGTGGTTTGTGTGGGGGTGAAAGGGCGAAGGGCGATTAGGGTAAGATAGAGTTAGGGTGAATGTTGAACAGAGGACTAACTTAGTTGTCTTTGTTTTTCTTTAATGGAGAAAGTGTAGGGGTTCACTCACAATTATCTCTAATAATTATTTAAAGGTTGACAGCCAGTGTAAGGTAGACGATCTATACGTTTCAGCAAAATGTTGTTAAACTGTTCAGTGGGCATGTTGTGTTCCCAATCCTTGTTTCCTCTTACTAACAGTTCAGCATGTTAGTTTCCTGTGTGGGCACGGCAGCCCGACAGCACAGAATACTGTACTACATCTCCAGGCCAAATCTGTCTTCGCTGACCACATTGTTTACTCCCTGCCTTGAATCATGGACTCCGCAATTTATCTCCCAAAATTGCCTCAGCCCTCCCTGTGTACCAAGCTGCTGGTGATGGAGCGGAGCTGGGCTTGGCCCCACTCTGAAATTCTCAGGATGGCCAAGGTGCACAGGGGGTTTCTATATGATTGACTTAGCTCACACACACACCGACACCCACACACACATACACACAATCATGGCCATTCTAGGAGCAACCCCCATGGTCTTGCCATCTATCTTCTCCCAGTCTTCTGATGTGTAAAACAGGTAGATGTTGTGTTTTTTTCTCCTCCGTCCTTCTGGATCTCGACGGGCCTCTGTGATGGATGGTACTTGAGGTGCCTCTGAAACACATTGTTTTCCTTTGCACTGCAGGGGATTCTGTCTGCACTGACTCTGGCAGTGAAATATCACACGTATCCATCACAGACACACAAGCACGGACACGCGCACACACGGAGCGGTGAAACCGGTACCAGGCGACCTCCGAAAAGGAGATGGTACTTTGTAAAAGATTTTTGGGACAGACTCCTTCGGTCTCATCCGCACAGTTCATGTTTGATAGGTACAACAGCAAGGTTGGGAAATGGTGAGATTTAAAAATGGTGAGACTGAGGAATGCAGACAACGAGGAACATGCGACCCGACCAGTTGTTCTGAGTATGGGGGATGCCACATGCATCATTAGCTACGTATTAGTTGGCTTGTGAATAGGGGTGGATTCAAGAGCAGCTGTTTGCAATAACCCATAGCAGCCAATAACAAGCTGATCAACTATAAACATCTCCGAACATCCTTGAAACCCTTGAACATCCTTGAACATCCCTGAACATCCCTGAACCACCCTGAATATCCTTGATCCATCATGAACCACCCTGAATATCCCTGATCCATCCTGAACATCCTTGAACCTCCCTGAACCACCCTGAAGATCCTTGATCCATCCTGAACGACCCTGAATATCCCTGATCCACCCTGAACATCCTTGAACCTCCCTGAACCACTCTGAAGATCCTTGATCCATCCTGAACATCCCTGCACCACCCTGAAGATCCTTGATCCATCCTGAATAGTTCTGAGCAATCCAAAACATCCTGAACCATCTGGAACATCTTTGAAAATTCCCGAACCACACTGAACATCCCTGAACAACCCAGAACATTTTTAACCCAACCTGAACATCCCCGAACAACCCAGAACATTTTTAACCCAGACTGAACATCCCTGAAAAACAACACATAACCCTGAACAATCATGAACATAGTTGAACGTCTCACCCCATCAAGCCAGCTTCAAACTAATAAGTTGCAATCAAAAATCAGCTTCCACACAGAAACTGTAAATACCACACTGAAACTGTTAATACCATAATGAAATTGTAAATATCACACTGAAACTTTAAATACCACACTGAAACTGTAAATGCCACACACTACAATGTATATGTCTGCTCAAAATGCAGGCCTTTTTACATGCAGTGGGTATCAAAAGTTTTTTACTTTAAAACAGATAAACTAGATAATATTTAATTGAAATACAAAAAAATATGTACAAACATTTCATTGAAAAACAAATAGATGATTTCTTAGAAAAAATGTGGGACAGGAAGGTAAACTTTGACCCCTGATACCAGCTGCGGATTTACATCATTTTGGTTGTGCTCTGGTCAGTCTCTGAAAGTACATATGGAGGTTTTGGAGACCAGGACAAATATCTGGTAACTGTGGCCCCTACTGGTCAAAATTGACACCACAAAATACCCCACAAAAATATATAAAAATAATGATAATTAATGATTGTGCTTTGATTCAAATACAAGACCATCCTGCTTTCTTGTGACTAATACAGTGGCAGCGCCATCGATTTATTACTTAAAATGGAATATTGCACTTCATTGGACGTTTCTATCTTATTTGGCTGATATGGTCGCGTTATCGAATAAAACAAAATCACAGTGCTTTAAATAAGCTGTAAAATGGATCCCAAATCAAATTAATTATTGATAGTGAAATAATTTACCATGAATAAATGACAAGGTCTTAAGCAAGCCCCCATTTAAGAAACAATAAATCTAACACTGTCTGAATCATCTAAACCACATCTAACACTGTCTGAAACATCTAAATCATGGTTGTCATTTGACTGACATAAAAAACAACATTTGTTCTCAAAATAAAATCAACTTCAACCTCAACTTTTTTCCATTATTTCCATGTCCTGTTTCAAATTTCTGCTTGTGATCTCACCAGATATTTGACAGTTATATCAATGGTGCATGCAAGGATAACAGGAGATGTTTCTGAATGCAATCAGGAAAAGCCTACCAAGTTTCTTTGCCAGGATTTCAATATGGTGATGTTGGCAGCAAATGGTAGCTGTTCTCAGACTTGGCAGAACTCAACTAATACGCGGTTCAGTCGACCACATGAAGGCTCAGGCATGGATATCGAGCTTTGATAGTGAAGTGGATACAAATGTAAGGATTTATATTCACTTAAATTATCCACACACATCAATAGCCACTTTTGGTTGCTAATTGTTACAGCGGTGATTCAAAGCTTTACATCTGAACCAACTAGAATAAAAGGTGGTTTTCATTAAATGTTTTATTTGGATTCGGTAGGTTCTGATTTGGATTCAGTCATTTCTGATTTGGATTTGGTCAGTCCAGGTTTTATATAAATTCTGATTTGGGTTCAGGCTGTTTTAATTTGGGTTTGGTTTGTTTGGATTTGGTTTAGGTCGGTTCGTTTTTGGGTTCGACCAGTGCTGTTTCTGTTTGGCCGTATCTGACTTGGATTCAGTTGGTTTTGATTTGATTTTAGTCAGTTCTGATTTGGGTTTATACAGTTGCGGTCAATGACCTGTACAGCGCTCTACATCACAGGAAAACAAAGCACGGAGAGTTTTCCCACTGGCTCCTGTCGGTGCCGTACATAACCTGCGCACTCTGCACAGGAAGCGGTCGCTGCCACAACAGAGGGTTGGCGAGAAGCGAGAAGAAAGGTCTCATGGGTCGCGTCATTAACGAAGGACAGCCAGAGAAGACTCCTATTATCTAAAGACCCGTTGTGACCCTGCGGCCGCGGTGTTGTGTGTGTGTGTGTGTGTGTGTGTGTGTGTGTGTGAGTGTGTGTGTGTGTTGAGTGTGTGTGTGTGTGTGTGTGTGCGTGTGTCTATGGTCGCTGTTTCATTAATATCACGGAGGTTCACGTAGCAGAGGCCCCGTCATTATCCAGCAGGCTTAATGAGACCGTCATGTTGGTGAAAAGGTCAGGCAATTACTCCGGCGTGACATGTTCAGATGGTCGACAGCGAGGAGTGGAGACAGAATATGCACACAACAAATAACAAAATGCACACGCTACAACAGATTTTACACAACACACGAAAAGAGCGAACGGGTAGGAGGTTGAGGAGAAGGGGAGAGGGTGGAAAGGGAATGGGAGGAAGCAAACACAGTGTACACCAGTGTATCAATCTGGATCCACATGTTAATTTGGATCTACGTATCAATCTGGATCCACTTATAAATCTGGATCCATGTATCAATCTGGATCCATTTATAAATCTGGATCCACTTATCAGTCATGATCCACGGATCAGTCTGGGTCCACATATCAATCTGGATCCACTGATCAATTTGGATCCACATATCAATCTGGATCTACTTATCAGTCTGGATCCACATATCAATCTGGATCAATGTATCAATCTTGATCCACTTATCAATCTGGATTGATCTACCAATCTGGCTCCATGTGTCAATCTGGCTGCACTTATGAAATCCAGATTCATGAATGAATTGATCAATACACATATTTCAATCTGGACCAGGTGCATCATAAAACATAACATCTTAAAGTGAGCAGGGATTGGTTGAGAGAGGGAGCTAGATGAAGAGGAAGACAGAGAGAAGACTGCACCCAGTTATGTAAGGAGAGAGGAAACACATCCCCGAAACCTGGCACCAGACAAATATCCTGGTACACGTCACAAATCTATTTTATGACTTGTAAACCAGTGCTCCTGACTGACCTATACCATGACTTGCATACTGGTGCCCCTCACCAAACTATATCACCATGTGTATGTGTATATGGATTGATTTCCTGCCTACTGGGCCCTGTTCAGGGCCGACCCCCAGATTGGGCCACAGTGTCAGTGGACCACCCAGTCTCAGCGCCAACGTCTTACGCTGCCATATGATTGGGTCGAGGGAGTAGACTCAGTTTTTCTTCTCCACTATAAATCTAAGAAATGCATTTTCAAAATGTTCCGTCTCCTGCCTTGTTTTAAGGTCTTGGCCTACACCTGCGGAGTACCGGGCTTGAATGATTCATTGCTGTCCCGGTCCTAAGTCTTCCTGGTTGTGTTGAAGATCATGACGATACTTGATGATTCCAGCTGCCACTCTGCTGACCCCCCCCCACGGTTGGCCCTGTCCTTGTCCATCTGGTCATGATTTCATCCTGGACGAGGTTTAAATACACTCTGCACTCGTTCATTTATTCATTATTGCAATTTGTACTGCTTATATGTTCACCTGACACAGCCAGAAGAGTACTGGTCACCCCTCTGAGCCTGGTTCCTCTCTAGGTTTCTTCTTACATATTAGCCTTCTTAGGGAGTTTTTCCTAGCCACTGAAATGCAACACTATTTTTGTTTGCTCTTTCAGGTATAAGGCCGGGTGTTTTGTAAAACCACTTTTTGACAATTGCTGGTGTAAAGAGTTTTATAAATACAATTGATTGATTTCATTGTATACTGGTGTCCCTCACCAACCTACAGTACATCATGACTTGTGTACAGGTGTATCTCACCAACATATGTAATGATTTATATCCAGGTGTACCTCACCATCCTACAGTACATCATGACTTGTATATTGGTGTACCTCACCAACCTACAGTATATCATGACTTGTATACTGGTGTACCTCCCCATCCTACAGTACATCATGACTTGCATACTGGTGTACCTCACCAACCTATGTAATGATTTATATCCTGGTGTACCTCACCAACCTATGTAATGATTTATATCCAGGTGTACCTCGCCAACCAAAATCATGGCTTATCCTGATTTATCTCACTAAAATGTTCTTGTACTGGAGGGGACATGTGTTTATAACTGCTTGGGATTCTGGGTAAAGAATGTACTGAATGTACTCACTCCTTCTCAATCTCGTTAGGCCAAGACTCCTATTAATGAAGTCAGACACACGTTTCATCATTTTTATTTTTGCTCCACAGCAATAAAACAAAGAATCTATACATTTATTTCCTTTGTACCTGCTACAGATTTAGAAAGGCCTAAGTTCACACACACACACATTACCCCCCAAGATACTACCACCCTCCCACACAGACAATCCAGAGTTATTTTTTGTCACACTTTTATTAGCTAATGGCGCTTAATATTTCATGAGCGATTAATGGTAACGAGGCTAGCGGTGTAATTAGCATTGTGTTTGAGAATATATGGGCATGTGTCTTCATTAAACATCGCAGAGAAAGTCCTTTAATCTTCATTACGACCTCTTTTGCAGTGTAATTTTTCACTCTCTCATTATGCCTCCCTTTGTTTCTCGGTCGCCTGCGCTGGCATTTCAGTGGTTTTAGAGAAGTCTAGCTAACATAAGGGATGGTATGCCGAAAAGACTGAAGGAGAAATCAAAATGAAACCAAAGTCTGTATTTCTGCATTTTTAAGGCCAAGACAGTTTATTTGATTTCCAGATTAATGTAACAAAATGGTGTAATGAAGTTAACACCTGCTCCACTACCTTAACAGGGGTGAAGGATTGGATTGGTTGTAGTGAGTCCCGAGTTACAGCTTTAAACTATAGAGCACCAGCCTCCCTCCCTCCCCTAACCAACACCCAAATACACTGCTGGTCAAAATGGCTCACCTTTGATGAATGATGTGTGACTGGAAGATGCCTTTACTTGCCCACAAGTCACAGAAAGATGCCAATTTCCCTCTTCGCAGCGTCATGGGTGCACGTGTCATCGTAGCCATGCCATCCGCGCGCCGTCTCTCCACCCGGCGGTTCATAGACACCTTTTCTTTCCCAGTCGTATTATATTAATTGTCCTGGCGAGTATGTTCACTGGTTATATCGTCAGTTTATTGCTGCTCTCAGCACCCCATTAATCGTGCAGTTAAAATAGCGTAACGGCTGGATGTGACTCGGCAGCTAGGCAGCGGCATAAAGCTGCAGCCAGCGATGGGGCGCTCAGGAGACAGTGGAAGGCAGTGGACAACAGTGGATGATGGTGGACAACGGTGGATGACGGCTGACAATGGTGGACGACCGTGGAAGGTAGACAATGATGGATGAATGTGGATGAACGTTGGATGATGGTGGGTGAACAGTGGATAACGGTGGATGATGCTGGATGACAGTGGACGATGGTGGTGGACAATGGTGAATGAATGTGGATGAAGCCATGTGAAGGTGGACGACAGTGGATGAACGGTGGGTGATGACGGATGACGGTGGACGATACTGGATGATGGAGGACGACAATGGATGTGATGGATGACGGAGGAAGAAGGTGGATGACAGTGGGTGACAGTGGCTAAACGGTGGAAGATATAACTGAGGTAAGGTATTGATTAATTTTATAATGAATATTTGGCAAGGTGCAACCTCTGTAATTGGAGTTATAAATAAATGGTAAATGATTGTTGAAGTGGTGTCCTTCACAAGCTGTGTGGTCAATGTTATCTGAAAACATCATAGTTTCATTGCATCAGACATGCTCAACCAAGTCAAGCTTAGGTCTGGACACACACACACACACACACACACACACACACACACACACAAGTAGAAAGGATAAAGAAGGAGAGAACAGAAGCGAGCTGGTGACGGGGGGTGACGGTTGTCGTGGCATCAGAGCAGAAGGACTGAATGGCACCTGTCAGAGGATGATGAATGAGGCCCTCTGCCCTTCAGCCCCTCATCCTGTCACTCTCATCCACCACATTCATCTTCATCCAGTCCTTGTCAGGTCAGACCCAGATACACCCGCACGCACGCACACAAACACACATACACACACACAGACATAGATACACACACGCATAAAAGACACGTACAAACGCACCAATGCTTACATATGCCTACACACACACACACACACACATATAGTACACGCCGTCATCTGTTTGTGTGTGTGTGTGTGTCTGTGTGTGTGTGTTTGTCAACACGTAGGGTACATTTCAGGCCGGTGGGAGTCAAGATGAAACGGTCGGTCAGGGAGGAGACATGAGAACAAGCCCCAGACAATAAAAACGATACTCCCATTGTCATCGGCAGGAAGAATTTGCATAATTTATTATGATTTTCGGCGGAACCTTAACCCCCCCCCCCCCGTGTGTGAGGTGAGAAGAGGAGCCGGGGGTGTGTGTGTTTGTGTGTGAGGTGAGAAGAGGAGCCGGGGGTGTGTGTGTCCGTGTGTGTGTGTGTGTGTGTGTGTGGCAGTTCTGCGTTAAAGGTTTGAGAGGGTGCGATCTAGAAGACAGATGGGGAGTTGGCCACATAACACGACCCCCCCCCCCCCCCCCCCCCCCCCCCCCCCCCCACCCCACAACGCCCATCATAGATAACCAACCAGGAGAGCAGATTCTTGTCTGCATCAACCAGTCACATAGCTGGCAGTTCCACCACCAACCAATCACATAGCTGGCAGTTCAATCACAAAGCAATAAAGAGACATTCATCATTCAATTAGGCACCTATCGCGGATACACAAAGAGGAAGAACACTTAAAAACCTGAGACACACAGCAAAGGATTAACAAAGAGATAAGAGAACAGAGATGAGGAGAGAGCAGGCTGGTAGAGGAGAAAGACAATATGACAGGGAAGGTGGGAGGGTAAAAGAGAGAGATCTGGACAGAGAGGGTAAAGAAGGAAGGAGAAAGTGACGTGACAGAAGAAAGGAGCTTTTCATACAAGAAATTCAATGAAAATGACCAGAGATGTGACTGGTACAAAGCAAAAGCCCCTGGCTGGTTCCCAGTTAAGGGAATTTTCTTATTAAGACCTCAATGAGGGAGTTCAGAACTAACTAGGGATCAATTAAATAAAAAACTAGTTTTTAGGTCGCTGTTTTGTTATGAAAAACACCAAGTTTTAGGTTACTGTTTTGTTATGAAATCCCTTCGTCTAGCAATAACTTTTATTTAGTACTTCTACACAGCTGACTCAGGGCCAACTTTGTTGTAGCACACAACATGGAACAAACTCACATAGAGGAACATAGGAATTAAAGATGATTCCGTATTCAACCAATAGGTGGGGTTCTGGACAGGCGTCCAGACAGCCTGTAAATGGTCAGGGCGTGTGGAGAGACAGACAGCCCACATCAGCCTGTGAATGGTCAGGGCGTGTGGAGAGACAGACAGCCCATATCAGCCTGTGAATGGTCAGGGAGTGTGGAGAGAAAGACAGGCTCCAGCTCTGATCAAACACAGTTTCCAAGACATTCAGTTTCTTCCCTATAGCTAACCAGCCTTTTTGTTTGTCGCCTGGTTAAGAAAAACAAGCTGATTAGATAAATTAAAACCAGTAACTGTTGACAACAGACTAGCCACCAATGGCCTACTCCAAAGAAGAGGCATTTGCTGGTATATAAGTAGACAAGATGCTTCAGTACACTTCAGAAGTTCTTCTGTTCTCCTCAGCAGCCAGTTCCAATGGCTGTCAAATCAGCCCAAGCCAGAACAATCCTGAACATCCATGAAAAGCCCAGAACAATCCTGAACTTCCATGAAAACCTCAGAACAATCCTGAACATCCATGAAAATCCCAGAACAATCCTGAACTTCTATGAAAACCTCAGAAAAATCCTGAACATCCATGAATACCTCAGAACATTCCTGTACATCCATGAAAATCCCAGAACGATCCTAAACATCCATGAAAATCCCAGAACAATCCTAAACATCCATGAAAATCCCAGAACGATCCTGAACATCCATGAAAATCCCAGAACAATCCTGAACATCCATGAAAACCTCAGAACAATCCTGAAGATCCATGAAAATCTCAGAACGATCCTGAACATCCATGAAAATCCCTGAACGATCCTGAACATCCATGAAAATCTCAGAACGATCCTGAACATCCATGAAATCCCTGAGCAACCGTGAACAAATCTGACTGTCCCTGAACAAGCCTGAACAAATCTGACCATCCCTGAACAAGCCACTACAGCTCAGTCATGACCAAAACCAATCCTGCCACCAGAACAGAGCTGTGGCCCACAGCAACTGGCCATCTGTCCAAAAGATGACTAATAAGACTCTTCTCATGCTTCAAACTGTTACCTAATTAGCTGCATTATACTGAACTCAAAACTCATCTCCCTGCATCTAAAAATACCATACTGAATTTGAAATTCCAACACTGAAACTGTCAATAAAACAGTGAATCTTTAAATACCATACTGAAATTTTTAATTCCACACGAAAACTGCAAATACCATAGCGAAACTGCCATACCGAAAATGAAGATACCATAGTGAAACTGTAACTACCATATTGAAACTATAAATGGCACACTGAAACTGTAAATACCACACTGAAACTCTTAATAACATACTGAAACTATAAATACCACACTGAAACTGTTAATACCACACTGAATATATAAATGCCATAGCAAAAATGAAAATACCATACAGAAACTGTATCCACCATATTGAAACTGTTAATATCACACTGAAACTGTAAATACCATATTGAAACTGTAACTACTATACTGAAACCCTGAATATTATTGCCAGCTGTTGCATTTTTATGTTCAATGTATATTTGTTTTAGTTAGTCTGTTTCTATGCTCCGTTTGAATCACCTATTATTGCACCTGTGTCTTGTTTTCCACAATTATATTCCTATTTATTATGCTATTTAAGTTCCTCCTGTTCTAGTGTTTCTTGTTCATTGTTAGTGTTTTATGTGGTGTTTTATTATTAAAGTTGTTTTTGTCATTTTGTTTGTTGTTAAGTCTGTTGAAATTAGGTCTATTGCTACTGAGTTGGTTGTTATTAAGTCTGCTGATATTAGGTCAATTCCTACTAAGTCGGTTGTTATTAAGTCTGTTGATATTAGGTATATTGCTACTAAGTCGGTTGTTATTTAGTCTGTTGTTATTAAGTCTGTTGATATTAAGTCTATATATTAATAGTACTGCATTCTACCACATCTGCACCTGGGTCCTGCTACTCAACATGGCAATACAAGTAAACTCTGAATATCAGTAATCACTAGCAGCCGTTACACCAAAAAAAGTTTGGGTATGGGTGTGAGAGAGTAAAGAGAAATGCGTGCAATAAATTGTAGGGGTGTATATGTGAAAAGATAGAGGAAACTCTTTTGCCTTTTAACTGGGAATATATTTATGTTGTCTTAAACTGGGAAAATCTTATTATTGCATTTTGTTACTGGAGAAATCTTGGCACAAATGATATATCAGAAAGTACTGCTGTTTTATATACTTTTGAATTGTTTGACATCTCTAATAATTTTACTGTATGATCTATATCATGATTTTTGTGAATTTCCATGTAAACTTTTGATAGGAATCAGGGTTGGGTTCAATTCAAATTGAAGGTATCGATTCAGGAAGTGATTCGATTTTCTGCCAGACTTCAATTCACATGAATCCCAGACTTATTGTCTGATTAAAGGCTCAGCTAAGTGATCAATATGCAACAGTTTGTGTCCCTGTGAGTGTGCATAAAATACACACACTTTATTTAAGACACACTGAAACATAGCGCCCGTGAAATGACTACAATGTAGTAGGTTAAATATGTAAATGTTTTCAATGTCATATCCACTCACTTGTTATCCCTCTGTCTGAAATGTATCTGATACTTTGACCTAAGCCCTCTCTCTCTCTCTCTCTCTCTCTCTCTCTCTCCCTCTTCTGTTTTTTTGCCTCTTCTCTACCTTCCTTTCTTCACCTCTGCATACATGTTCTTAGAAGGCTGATCTCTCCTCTTCCCCTTGCCCTCCATCCCTCTCTCTTCTCTCTCTCCATCTCACGTTCTCTCCCTCTGTCCTGCCAGCTGTCTTAAAACCCCAGTGGTCCTCGCCCCTCCCTGCATCCCCAGTTACCCGGTCCCCAGCCAGTAGAATGAGCTCCTGGTAAATAATATATCAAGATAAATGATAATTGCTGCGCTTTTTGTTCCCGTCATTTAATGAGCCCCATAAATTAGAAATGAATACAGCTGACAGTGTTTGTCAGAACACACCAGACATAAATACACCCTGGCAGAGACAGAGAGAGGAGAGGAGGAAGAAAGTACAAGAGTGGGGATGAAGAGAGAGAAAGGAACTGAGGAAGAGAGAGGGGGGTTGAACCATGATGCAAAGTTCTATCCCCATCAATCCCCTTCCGCCTTACTGACTAGTCTTTGTCAGGAACTGCGTATTGTATGTAAATTCCTCCAAGGGCATTGCCGGAGTTAGCGGGTGGTGATGTCACATTCTGATTCTGTTTCCAGGTTACGAAAATGGTTCTGATGCATGAGCTCTTCACCGTCCACGGATCTCCCTGGATCTGCCCGCTCAAGTGACAAACGAGAGGATTTGAGGAAACACGCGCTGGGAAAGCCCGGGTTTGATGTTGTGTCGTATTCCCAGACATGAAGAGGAGGAATCTAGCAGCGAAACGGTAAGCAGACGATGCTCCACCTGCGCTACATTCTGAGAGGTGCATCACAAAAACCGTTCCCTCTCTGAGAAAGAAGAGGACCCTCACTTCCTTTTCTCCTCTCACGCATCACAGACATCCCAGCCATGCAGCAATGATCTGTTATAATGGTTGTCCATCCTGACCACCTTCTGCTGATATATCAGTTACAGGATCTGTGTTCCACTTTTTGGAAAATATGCACACACAGGCAGGCAAACTCAGAACACACACACACACACACACCCAAACCTTCACACATACACAGGGAAACACACAAGGGCAGAAATGAACTCACACAGCTTCACTGTGTTCCTGTCAAGACATCAAAAAGGGGACATTGGATGCTGATCGCACACGCAGATACACACACACACACACACAAACACACACACACACTCTCCCTAGAGAGGTTTCTGATTGAATGCTGGCACTGGTACCAAGCAGCTGCTTCAAACAAAAGGCATCTGCATATTTCACTTTTGTTTTTCATAAATTAACGTTGCAACCTGCCAAAACCTGTGTGTGTGTCTGGATGTGTCTCTCTGTGTGTGAGTGTGTGTGTGTGTGTGTATCTACTTGTGTATAATTAGTTAAAGTTTACAGGCTTTGAAAGAGTTTGAAATTAGCATGAAGAAGTGCGGTGGGATCTCTCTGGGGCTCTGAGGGGAAGAGGCAATAAGACGAGTCACAGCAACAACACACAGGACTGTCTCTGGTTTCTGCTTCCTGTCTGGTGTTTTCCCTGTCACTGTTGGGAGGGAGGGAGGGAGGGAGGGAGGGAG
>JACXGJ010014498.1:0-14751 GCA_016801105.1 Esox niger
CACACTACCACTCCACTATCCACAGTACCACACTGCCATACTACTACCCACAGTACCACACCACCACACCCCTACCCACACTACCACACCACCACACTACCACACCACTACCCACAGTACCACACCACCACACCACCACACTACCACTCTACCACACCACCACACCACCACACCACCACACTACCACTCTACCACACCACTACCCACACTACCACACCATACCACAGTACCACACCACTACCCACACTACCACCACACTACCATACTAACACACCACTACCAACACCACCACACACCACCACCCACACGACCACACCACTACCCACACTACCTTACTAACACACCACTACCCACACCACCACACTACCACACCACACACCACTACCCACACTACCACACCACACCCCACAACCCACACAACCAGTCCTCTAACCACACTACCACACCACCACACCACACTACCCCACCAGTACCAACACTAACAGACTATAATGCAGAATCCAATAGTTTATTTCTAAATGACTTGTATTGGGCTATTGCGCTGTTAGTCACAAACGCCTAACTCAGTAAGTCCATGCCATGTTTTGGTTAGGGTTTGTTTGTGTGTGTGTATGCATGCCTGCTTCTAGTTGCATCTATATTTAACCCATCTATATTTTCCCAGTAGTTTCCATGGTACTTCATCACAGCTAACGACCGTTGACTCCTATCCCCGCCTCACTTCATCACAGCAGAAGCAGGCCAGTGGAGGAAATGTTCGCTCTTTTGACGTCAGGTGACAACAACAGCATGAATCATTCATGCATTACAAGAGACTATTCTGGGAATCAACTTTAGAGGGCAGTGAATTTCTTTATTGTGAACAATGCATCTCAATATCTACTGAAGCATTCCATTTGAATGGAAGGAAATATAAATACATTCTACTTTAACTTGAAAACAAACAGAGAAGAAGCTCTATTCATGTTTTTCAAGATATAAAAAAAAAACTTTTTTAATTTTAAAACATTTGGAAACAGGGTTGTATACGGAAATACAAGTTGCTCAACAGTTGTATCAGGAAATACAAAGTATTCAAAGAATCGCAAGCTGCTCCAGAGTTCATTGTTTCCTTTGTCGTATTTTTTGAGTTTCTATTGGATCTACTGAACTTGACATTTTTGTCCTAGACTTGGCTTAATCTATGTCTGTGAGGCCTCCCCTAATGTGCCAAATGTTTTCAGTGGGTGACAGTTCTGGACTGCAGGCAGGCTAGTTTATCACCCGGGCTCTTTTACTATGGGGCCATGCTGTAATACGTGCCAAATTTGGTTTGCTGAAATAAGCAAGGCCTTCTCTGAAAAAGACATCAGCTGAATGGCAGCATATGTTGCTCATACCAGTATTAATTGTTCAGCATTAGTCTGGAGGATGCGATGACCATGATTACCAAAAATTATTTCCATTGTCAGACCAGAGGACAGTTTTCCACTTTGCCTCAGTCCGTCTTAAATGAGCTCGGGCCCAAGGCCAATGTTGTTTTCGGCCTTGTCCCTTGCATACATTTCTCCGGATTCTCTAAATCTTTTAATGATATTATCTACAATTAATGATGAGCTCCACAAACTCTCTCCAACTTTACATTAAGAAACATTGTACTTAAATTATTTGCACTGTCACAGAGTGCTGAAAACCTCCCCATTCTCACTTCTGACAGACCCATCCTCTCTGGAATAATCTTTTTATACCAAATCATGCTACTGACCGGTTGCCAATTGACCTAATCAGTTGTGTGATATTCCAGCAAGTTTAGATTTTTTTGCATTACACAAATTTTATTTTCATTTCTCTGTGTGCATGTATGTTTATGTGTGAAACGTTGTCTGATAAAAAGTTTGAAACCATTGTTATGTGCATTAATCAACAGTTTTCCTGATTCCATATGTATGTAGTATTTACATATGTATTTAATTATATTACATCACTACCACCAGCATTGAATCAATTTTTTTAGCTCCACAAGCTAGCTTGCCAGATAACCCAATATAAACATTTGCTAACTAGCTCCACTAGCTTGTCGGTTCCATTTAAATCCTAACTAGTATTTAACGATTATATATAAATAATGTCTCATTAAGATGAACATAATAATAATATACTAGTCACACATCTCTTTAAGTAAAGTTTTGTCTGGTAAATCACATAGCTCACTTATTTCAAACAATTTGTGTTTGATAGGGTTAATGAAAATGGCTTCATATTTTGTATCAAAATATTTTAGTGTTTTGTATTTTGTAAAATACTATAACATATTTTTCTGTACATGATGAAAACATACAAATGCTGACTCTGATTGGTTTCAACTCAATGATTTGCCCAGAGTTGTTGAGATCAGAACAGATGTATTTATACCTAAAGAAGTTTTTGCATAATTTGCTAAAATTATTTATAGTTCATTTAAAGTTTTGGTGTTTGTTTTAGTAGCCTAGGCTAAATCCTTAACCAATTTACTTAATGTTCTAGCAAACTATTTGAGCCGAGAAGCAGCCCTCACAGTTAACGTGAGCTTGCTACTTTCAGCCTATGTAGGATAATATGACAAAAATATAATAATAAAGCATTTCAGTGTTGCAATACATTACATTATGTCACGATATGGTGTTACTTGTTAAATGCACACATGTTTGCCTTTTTGTCATTAACACTCATTCAATCACACACTCACACATGACTTTGACTGTTTTGGCAGAACTGTTGAACTGTTTTGGAATAGCTGGTCTGTTGTATTCTCCATTGGAGTTTAAGTAAATGTTCTTACTACACTATAAATGTGTGTCCTATTTACCTATATTCTGAGGCTCTCAATAGATTCAGTGACTAGAGTTGAGTTAATACACCTTGACAAGCTCTGTTGCAACTTTCTGTTTCTAGCTACATTCAAAACATATTTATCATTCAATTAGATATGCACTGATTCCAGTACGGGGTATCGGGTCGTTACTGGGCTTGTGTACTTGAACTCATAGAAATAGGCCGGTACCATTTCATGGAAACATTAAGTGAAACTCGGTGGTTGTGTCGCCTCTGGATGTGTAGAATGTAGAGCTCAGATTGGTTGTAGGCTAGACAACAGAACACTTAACAATTCACCCAAGCCCTTGAGCTGGAACACTAGCGTAAGCCCATAGCAAATTAATTGAACTGAACCTTCGTTGAGCCTCTTCTGACCGGACTGAAGCTGAAAATTCTATTTCCTCAAAATGGCACCAAACCAGGTGTTCTGTACGTTTATTTTGTGATGAAACTGAGAATAGTAAATAACAGATTTTGAGGTATCACTAAGAAGTACTGAGTCCCAATGCAGGTAAAATGTTTGCTGATTTACTGTATGTTGTTTCATGATTGTAAGGGTACTGTAAAGCTTTCAAGTTATTTGGACGTGGGTGTGCATGTGATTGTGAAAGTTTGGTTAGCAATGTTCTAGCATGAGCATGTACTGTCCTTCAGCCCATGTGCGTGCCTCAAGCCTAGTTCAGGCCTTAGTAGTGGTATTTTGGCCGGTTACCATTATCCCTGACAGTATTCCTTAAATACAGCTCCGGAAAATATTAAGAGACCACTGAAACCTTTTTTTTCCTTTCCAAAAAAGTTGAAAAGGAACCTTTTGAGCGATGAACCGAGGCATACATTTGCAGTGGTCTCTTAATTTTAACCTTTCTTTTCCTCACTCCAAACCTTCCTTTTCGACTTTTCTGGAAAGGAAAGAAAAATGTGCAGTGGTCTGTTAATTTTTTCTGGAGCTGTATAGGTACTCCTAGCTACTTGTGTTTCTGTCCACCCACCAACTTCCACTCGTAGCCCATTGGCCTGTGTATATGCCTGGAAAACGGTGTCATGCAAAAAATACACTTCATGGTTAAAGATGACAATAAAATGAAGTGTAATACAATTTAAAAATAGTATGCAATTTATTTGAGATGATGACACCAGTATTATAAAAATTCGATAAAACCTGAGAATTTACATCGTAATCCAAAACAGGTGTTGAATGCCCCCATCTAACTACATGTAGCCAAAATTTTGGCTTCTTTTGCTATCAAAGAAGCCCCCATTTTCTGCCACCAACATGACACGCATCACCTAAACCGTGTTGGCAAACAAAGAAAGAGGTCTATAGGCATTGATATTGCTGGGAAAAGAAAGAGACATTCAACTTTGACCCTGTTGTTGTGACTGTTGTCATGGTGATCGGCTTTTGTGTTATAAATTCCTAAATTCCATTCCAAGTTTAATTCAAACTGTGCTGCCTTTTTCACAACCATACGTATGCCATACTTCAAAATCATTTTGAAGAAATGTCTCTTTAATGTCTTAATTTTCCTGTTATGGTGAATTAACAGGAAAATTACAGACAAAATGTGTCAAAGTAGCCTGTTCTGGTAATAATATGAGCTGGCTAAACAATAAAAAATCCATTATTAGTTCATGAAAGTCCAAAGACACGTTTTAAGGTATGTATTGTATTTTCAGTAGAAGAGATGAGCATAATTTAAGATGAATGTCTTGACGTGTGTGCAGTCCATGCACCGTGTAAATGGTAAGCTATCAACAGGTTGTTGTTAGGTTTCGCTAGAATCTCTTGCCTGTTGGACAACCAAAGTTTGATCACCAATAATCCCCTGTTGGGCAATCAAAGTTGATCACAAATGAACATCTAAATCCATGTTCTGTTTCTAAATGCAAGTTTTCTGAATTACTTCAAAACAGATTTAGTAATTATTCATCTCTGAATGAAGTCAACACCACTAAATGAAACAATATTGAGTTATGCACTTTATTGCAAAGAGATTTTACTAATATACCTGCTTGCTTGCTTGCTTGTTATCGTGTGGTAACACATTTACAAAAGGAAAACAACGTAGTCTCCAGCATCCAGACGCACTTTAAAACGCTATTCAAAAAGTCTTTGTTCACTTGATTGCAATACAACCAGGCGCAGGGCTCTCACTGACTTTAGAAGGTTTTTTACTTATTTCCTTTGAAAGTTTATTCTTTTACCCTTTGATAAGTGCCAACTTTTCTTTCTTTTGGAACATCTAATAAGAATGATTATTGTTTGGCATTTCTGATTGGCTGTTGTTTGTTTCCCTAGGAAACTGCTAAATCTGTTGTTTTTGTCATTCAGTTACATGCTTTTTTGATGATTGCTGATGATTACAATAGTATTAACAATAATAATCATAACAATCATAACAATGATAATATTCAGGGCAATTAGCCTACATCTTATTTGATGGGGGTGACAAGGGACCTGGATAATGGATAGGAGATGCAGGCCCAAAAAAGGTTGAGAACCACTGCTAAAATGAACAGAAGACAGAGATACATAGAGTTAAATCAAACTCATAAATGCATTAGAAGTTGGAAGACAACTGAATAGCCAGTTCATAATTTAAAGATGCGCTTGGAGTTTTGTTTTTATTTGTTATTTATTTCAGTCTGTAGTTGATTAAGTGGCTGCATTCTACTGTCTGTACTTCTTGCCATGTGCCAAATTGTCAGGGCCTTTTTTCAGTTTTCAAATATTAACATTCTTTCATTATGACTGAGAACAAAAGATAATATCCTGATGTTATCTCCCTTTTCATAGCCAATTGTATCTACGGCACTTCCAACATTTTTGGAAGAGCTGATGAGCACAGCAAACTTTCCTCATAGACATCCATGTCGAGCTTTTATGTTGTTTTCCACTCAACATTGATTGCAATTTATTTTGCATGAGCCCAAAGCCACCTCAGGGAGTCGTTAGAGTGCAGTGAGACCAAGAAATTGCTTCTGACGACTGGTTGCTGAGCGATATCAGCTAGCAGTAGCCTGGGCTTAAAACTACTGGTGTTTTATAATACGCAAAATACACTAACTTACCTAGCTAACCGGTGCAACTTTGGAATTGGTTAATAATTGTATGTTTATTTTTGAAGATCTATATATCCATGGAAAATGTGTTTAGATTAAAATGAACAGTGTATTTATATTAATGTATGAAATGCAATAACCAAATGCTTTTAGAGAACAAACAGACACAAACACTAACTTATCATGTCATTATAGCAGTAGCCAGGGTAGAGCCACTGTACCACAGTACAAAACACAGTACTTTCTAAAACAATTTCATGATTCTGTTTGAACTGCAGCATATCACTGTCTTTGAGGCTGAGAGTGAAGGTTGGGATAAATGATGGAACAAAGTCGAGAAAAGAAAGGATGATGGAGAGACATGTGTTACCATCCGTTCTTTGGAAAGCTGATCTGTATAAGGCAAATACTCACATATCCTCTCTTAAAACGTCTATATGCAAAGTTACCCACAATTTATGAAAAATAAATCATATTGAAACTGTTGCAGAATACCTGTAGGGCTTGTATAAGTGTATTTATTCTTTAAAGGGTGCTTCAACTTTTCAGAAGGGCGCTTTTAAGTGGCTTGCATTTGTATGTAAATGAAGCTGTTCATTGGCACTTGTCCTACAGGCTGTGTGATAATATATATTTGAACAGTAGTTCCGTGTTACCAAGGATTCTGCAATGAAACACATTGTTTTTCTGTTTTTTATATTTCATAACCTTGGCAAAATCAAGAGGAATAGGTATTACCCTCACCTGTTGTTGTTATGCGATGTTATACATTGGCTGCTGAGAGACATGACATGACAGGAAGTGAAGACAGACACTGGAGACAATTTCAGTTGAGTATTTGGCATTCATGTATGCAAATCATAATACTTCAAATATATTGAGTCTGTTACTTTAACTCTCCCAGAGTATGAGACTTCTGGGAGAGTTATCCGAATTTTGCTACTTTAAATGACATCCCTTTCAAGGACTGAGAGCCCAATTGGATTTGTAAAAAATTGTTTAAGAAATGTGTGTGGTAACATAAATTCTGAGTCAATTCTGAGCATGGATCATATTTTTTGGCAATCAGTTTGTCATTGGCTTGGCCATTATCATATCATCCCATTTGGATCTCAAAAAGTAATCCCAGACTTTGCAAATATTGTTCTATAAAACAGCCCAGCATTTCATGGAAAATGGGCAGAAATAGACCAAACTGTTTCACTGTAGGTTATACAACAAATCATTTGGTTCGAAGGGTTACTTTGGTCAACTTTGAGTTCATTGAGTGTAATCAGTACCATGAAAGTGCCTCACCTTTTAGCCGTGCACATTTCTGTGCCAAAGAAACCTTCAGAACTTCCAGGGCACGTTAGCTCACTCCATTTACCTGTAGTAAAATTTGTGTTAAGGACAATGAAATAAGAGGTCCTCCCTCTCCAAAGATTACATCATTGCCCTCTTCTTTGAAGAAAGTTAACAGATTAAATATTTCATACGTATATTTTAGAATACAGTCATATTTAAATCCCTATCAGATTACACACATTTACTCTCGGGATGCAATTGAAAGTTTCTGCACAGTAACATTTCTTTATGACTTTATACAATATTTTATCGATAGGAGTGGAAAAAAGCTGTGACTGCAGTGATAAGCACACCAAGGCACATCAGAGACAGAACTAACAATAGGTAGTAAGAGAAAGACGACATTTGTAAGAGCCCGTTTCTCAGCATAGTCTGCTGAATTTGCAAGATGACATTCCTGTTAGGTTGCTTTCTGAATTTATGAAAATGTGGCAGAGACTCGCCTATGGATACATAGATCAGCATTGTCTCAATGAAGAGTTTAGTGTTTATGTAGCTATGTGTGACGTAAGCATACGCATTGACAAGCAGGTTAGATGTAGATAGAGATCCAGTATCCACCTTTGCAGTACAGATGAAGCCTGAGCTAAAATGTGAAGTTAAATTAAACTAGCTTTTTCCAGAAGCCTGGATACACTTATTAACGTATGTACTGTACCCCTCTGGACTTGATAAGGATTATAGTCAAGGTTTAAGATTGGGGATTAGGTCTTTAAGGAAACCATTAAAAAGGTGTAAAAAAGGTAAAAAGGTGTAAAAAAAGGTAAACTCTCACCTGGGGCAAAAATCACCACAGATCTGACTGTACCAGAGGTTTAACATATAAGTAACTGTCAGAATGTACATAGAAATTTGAAGCATCAAGTACCACTGGACCTCCAGTTATTATAAGCTTTCAAAGAAACCAGTCAACCAGTGGTGTTTGGCAGCTGTTAAAGCAGCTGTTAATATTTATGAAAATGGATGGATCCAATGAATGACAGGATAAAATATAATTATGTGCTTATAGATGTCAGAATAGGCTTAATGCTCATTGACATAAAATAAAATACACGCACACAAACACGCTCACGCAAGCAAGTGTGCACGTGCACACACACACACATATTGAAGAAAGTCACAACAACAGCTGTCTGCTAGCCCAATCTCAGGTATCTCAGGAATCACGGTAAGAGGTTATTGCAGATGAATGGCATTTATCACTGTACAGCTGCCTCATGTTGTGTACCAGGGTACAAAAAGGTATCAGTGTGATATGGATTTCCAGTTCTATTACCTGGAATAGTGTATTAACAGACTGGGCAGTCTTAATGTCTGCCCAGTCTTCGCATGCCTTGTGTTCGTCAGGAAAACAATGAACAACACGATAAACCCTGCTATTGTCATGTTTTACTGTAATCCCTGCTCTTGTCGTGTCTTGGTTTAATTCCTGCTCTTGTCATGTCTTGGTGTAATCCATGCTTTTGTCATGTCTTGGTGTAATCCCTGCTCTTGTTGTGTCTTGGTGTAATCCCTGCTCTTGTCATGTCTTGGTGTAATCCATGCATTTGTCGTGTCTTGGTGTAATCTCTGCTCTTGTTGTGTCTTGGTGTAATCCCTGCTCTTGTCATGTCTTGGTGTAATTCATGCTTTTGTCGTGTCTTGGTGTAATCCCTGCTGGTGTCATGTCTTGGTGTAATCCCTGCTCTTGTCATGTCTTGGTGTAATCCCTGCTCTTGTCATGTCTTGGTGTAATCCCTGCTCTTGTCGTGTCTTGGTGTAATCCCTGCTCTTGTCATCTCTTGGTGTAATCCCTGCTCTTGTCGTGTCTTGGTTTAATCCCTGCTGGTGTCATGTTTTAGTAGCAGCTGGTTCATGGGAACTAGTTACTGACTGTGATTGTCTCACTGAGCAGGGCTAATGCAGGGATGACAGGGGATGAAGCACTTGGGCCAAAGACCATAGAAATTCCTAAAAAGCAAAGAAATATAGTGCATTTTTAACACAGCACTTTTTGCATTCCGACCAAAGAGATACATTAATTTTGATACAATATGTTCTGTCATTATGATGCTAACACGTTCTACAAAATGTCCATATAATGCAAATGTACTGAATACCATCACAATTAGACACCATTGCACACAACTGAATGTTACTTTCAATTAACCGTCGCTAGCAAGACCGCTAACTATTTTGTTTATAATCCCCCCATAGAAACATCCAACAGAACTCATAAAATATAACTTTGGGGAGGGTCGAATAGAAGCAAAAACTAAAGGTTGTGAATCCCGGCTCTAGAGGGGTTGTGGAACCAATCGGAGTGTCAAACGCGGAGTTATCAAAGGCTGCCAGTCCTGACTTGACTTGGAATTGCCTTGCAGGGATTATATTTTATGGTTGGTTGAGTCCCTCAGTTTGTCTTTTGGCCTGACTATATCCTGTTCATCCCATTTGAGTCTCCAAATGTAATCCCGTTCTAACAAATATAATTATGCATAACAGCCCAGCTTTTCTTTGGAAACTGGGTGAAATAGACCTACCTGTTGATATGATTTCAGGTGCTTGCCATGGCTGGTTTCACATCCATCTTTGGTTTTACACTTACATTAATCGTTGTGAAATGGAAAAACTGATACATAGCACTTATCAATAACAACTTGTACGCAATCATTAGTTACAGGAAATTGAGAATGGTGCTCTTAAAAACAATATGTCGCTTGTAACTAGCAGGTTTTCCCTGTCGTATTTATCTGTACATCCTTCATTGTTTTGGTCATGTGGCTACCACATTGTTTTGCAGCAGTGTGTCACAGAGTTCCAGTGCACATACTGTTTGTGACTGTAAGACAGCCATGCCGGATGTGGCAATGTTATTTTGCAGACCAAAGTTGTGTGTTGAGCTCAGAAACCTGGGCAACTGTTGATTCTTCTGTAACACCTCCTGTCTTTGCCACAAGAACGAACTGAACTAGGGACACTATGGGATTTACAGCTTTGATTAATTATGTTGATATAAAATGGCCTACACTCTGAGGAGAAGATGGTTGTTCAGAATATCTGTTGGACAGGTTATCGCATGACAGACAGGAGCACTAATCTTTATTCAAAATGGCATCCCTTGTCCAATACAGTGAACTTTGTAGTACTTGTGTTTCTTGCAGGTATCTCCAAGGTCTTAAAAAACAAAAAAAATGGTATCTTGTCTTTTCTTTAAGTATCTTTCCTGTTGATCTTTTTTTCTCTGTCCCTGAATGTATATCTAAACAGTGCTTCCATTCAACAGAGCCCTTCAAACTATACAACCCAAGTAATCATCCAACCTTTTATTCTCTTGCCATTGGAGCCCAAGTAGAATTTCTGTTCATGTTTATGTAATTCTCTCAGACTTGGAATTGGTGAAAGAAACTTTGGGAGTGTGTGCCTGTGTGTGTGTGCGTGCGTGCGCGTGTGCGGTTGTATGCGCGTGTGTGCGCGTGCGCGTGTGTGTGTGCGTGTGCGTGTGCGTGCGTGTATGTGTATGTTTTGATGAATGTCCTAAGAGTCCATAGGGAATGTTAACAGTCTAAACTTTTTAAAACCAGCAGTTGGCTGTCATTCCTGATAATTTGCCAACAAGGTTCCCTAGTTGTGTGTGTGTGTGTGTGTGTGTGAATGTGTGTGTTTTGAGACCTTCCTTTTATTCCTGCACACTGGATGCATGCATGAATGTGCAAGTATGTAGGAGGGCTGAAGCACAGACAGACAGGCTCTGTTAACATGGGATGTTATGAGTATTTTTTGCGGTCTGTGTTTCGGGGCCACATGAAAGCCAGGCGTACTTCATGAATGAATGGGCCATTCTTACCGTGACTTGGGGAACAGGAAGCATGCGCAGCGCATGGAGAGGTGTGGCACATTGCATCAGCTTCCAGTAGCTCCTTAAATCCCTGTTGGCAGGCGTTAGCTTGGAAATAGACTTCGGCTGTATGTGGAACGTTCTAGAGACTTCGCTGACATGCTGCTTCGATGGCCAACGTCAGTGGGAGTGTTAAAATGGTGTCTCACGGCCATCAGGGAAAACATGGCCAGGGTGGCATAATAAAACTGGTTCATTTTAGATGTTCTTACCCAGAGCAATTTCCTGATGCAATTAGAGTAAACTGTCTCGCTGGAGGACATTTGTTTTTTCTTTGCCTGCTTAGGGATTCCCTCTACCAAGCTTCAGGTTACTGGTCAAATGCTTTATCTGACATCTGTCACCATGGTACTGTAGCAGTAGCAGCATATTAGTAGTGTTCTTGGTAGCATTAGAGAGTTTTACTAATGTAGTTCTACTGTTGTCTTCAACATTTACAATTAAATGCACGGTAGTAGTAGTCATTAATAGATCATTAATGGAATTATTGTTATTAATCGTTGGACAACTGATTAAAACAGGTCCACTACAAAGGCCTCATCTCTGACAATGACAGCGGGAGGCTTTTCTAATCACACTAGGCAACAGCACAAGGTCTTGCAAGTTGATGGCGTGCCTTAAATGAGCTAGATTCATCATTTACATGAACTCGAGGAATGACGTTATGGGCGTTGATGTGCCGTTATCACTTGAAATAGTCTTTCCTTTAGTCATTCACTCCTATCTGATATATCGGTGCATTTCCCATTTACATTTTAGCTTCCCGTAGGTCTTGCCTATAAGATAAAGACTGTTGAAATGTAATTCATTATTTTCTCAAAATGTCTTTCTTTCACAAAATGTGTATTTGTTCATTGATATTACTATTTCAGATGGATAAACATTGAGAAATGCAAATTAACTGATATCTTAAAAGCACAGTGTCAGCAAACCGCCTCTGATCCAAAATGTACTGTCTAGTAATATGGGCGCTTTTATGCTCGGCAGAGGAGTTTGGAGAACTTTTCTGTAAATCTGCAGCTGCAGGTTCTCTTATTCTCTCTTCTTTAGCTGATGTTATCAGTATAGTGACTTAAACCAGGCAGAATAAAGGCAAAGTTCCTAAGGTTGTCATGATGCAAAGCGTGTGTACCACCTTACCTTTAACAGCATTGCACAATGTGATATCGATCCTCTTTCACAGATAGAGATGTGACATTTGGGGGGGGGTTGGGGTAGGAAGGAAAATGTACTTAAACAATGTTCAAATATTATGCTTGGACAAATCAATCAACTGTCCATACATTTTAATTACTAAATTTCCCTGACTTTGAATACCCAATATGAGCGAGACACATGAAATTAACAGTGAACTGTCCTGCCTGTCCCGTTTCACTCATAGAAATTCTTGTCAAGACTGACTCTAGAGTAGCTGGTTTATTTTATAATTTTTTGTTTTGCTGTTTCAAAAACTTTGAGTGTTCTCTAATAAAATACACTACAGAAGTTTATTAAAGATAATAATTATTATTTAATAAAAGAGAGGGACTGTGGCTTTTTATTACGGCTCTTTAACATACTCTCTTAGGAAGCCATTCAGACTGATTCTTTTGGATAAACTTTAACCTTAAACACGCCATAATTTTTAGATGAGCTCTGGTGATAGGGAAGTATTTTTGTGTGTTGTGCCTGTGTGTGCCTATGTATATGTGTGTGTCTTTTTATATATATGTGTGCGTGTGCGTGTGAGTGTGTGTGTGTGTGCGCGCGTGTGTGTGTGCGTGTGTGCGTGCGCGTGCGCGTGTGTTAGAGAGAGACATCTGCATTCAAGATTTTTGCCTGTGCACAGTGGTGCTGTGGTACATAGGAATATAATACGTGTATCTCTGCCAGAGGACAGAGGGTTATTCAGGCCAAACACTCAGAGGATCTGAATAACAGAACGCAGCTGTGGGAGAGGGTTCTGGGAACTGCATTCACATGACTCAGTAAGGTGGGGATGTATGAATCAAGCATCTTTGTCAGTGCTGATTTAGGATACATTTTGCCAATAAACTACAATGAGTTAGTTGGACAGGGGACCTGTAGCACTGCTACTCTTTGATGTTACCTGGGTTTTTGCTCAGCAGGCTGATCATACAGGCTTGTGTTGTGGACGTAAGCCAATTTTGGTAAGTCATAGAATGTACTGACTTTATACCCAGATTAAACAAATATCAATCAGCCCATTCCGTTGCCTTAAACTTTATTTCAAATAAAACCAATTTCTATTGACTGTATGTTGATACACAAAGACTTCATAAAAATATTTATTTTCTATCCACTGACCAAAGAATTAGGAGCCTTTTTTCTCCCAAGTAACCAAGAATTAGTCTGTATTGTTTATGATGGATAATTAGTCTGTCTGGTTTATGTTGGACAATTGAGTGGAGAAAGCAGAAATGAGCAGGCCTACATGTTCTGACTGCAAAAAGAGTGGTGAATCTTCAGAACAAGGTTTCAAAGTCACACGTGTGCAAATGCAGCCACACACACACACAGTGGAGCCATTTTGCCTTTCATACTTCTTGTAAGAGTATCAGAGCCGATTGAGCAGAAAAACACTGTATGGAAAAGTCGTTTGACAAGAGACCTTATTCAATAGAAACTTGCACAAAGAACTTTTCTTTGTGTAAGTTTTCTTGGCCTTTCAGTTTTCTCTGCTCAGCAGTAAGCAAAGAGGAAAACAGATTGGTAAGAATAAAATGGGATGTTTCTTATTGAGTGGCACTTGCAACATCAAAAGTAGATTGCTGTCCCAACCTTGACATGAGAAAGGATCTACTGCAGAGGAGTAAAGGAATTTCTGCATGAATTTGCCCTATTCAGACAGAACTCAATTTACTGATACCGGTCAGGAAATGTAATAAATGCATAAGCACAAAACATTATTTACAATTTCCTCAAGAATTATTCACACTCTAGGTATATATAAACAGAAAGGTCTGTGAAAAATGTAAGAGAACAGAGAACACACAAATGAAATAAAAAGATACAGACCTGAAAATACCCCAAAACTTGAGCTGTGATGAACCTGCCTGGAATTGGACACACAAGTATTTTGCCACCACGCACAATGAATGGGAATTAGCACAAAAATCTACAAGGATCACCGTTGGATAATCGTAGTAGTTGGGGTCACCAAGTCTGCAAAATGACAAGTACTATAGAAAAGTACCATCTTCATGCAAACATCTCATTAAGCAAGTTATTTGAAAAGGTTGCCAAAAGAAAACATCTGCTGTGAAAATATCACAAATGTATGTGCCTGGAGTTTGCTCATCATAACTTTCATTGGAACCCAGTTCTATTGTGTGACAAGACTACATTTTCGCTTTTTGCAACAAACACCACATAGCTTGTGAAGTATGGGGATGGGTCTGTGAAGTATGGGGACGGGTCTGTGAAGTATGGGGAGTGGTCTATGAAGTATGGGGACGGGTCTGTTAAGTATGGGGACGGGTCTGTGAAGTATGGGGAAGGGTCTGTAAAGTATGGGGACGGGTCTGTGAAGTATGGGGAAGGGTCTGTGAACTATGGGGAGGGGTCTATGAAGTATGGGGACGGGTCTGTGAAGTATGGGGACGGGTCTGTGAAGTATGGGGAAGGGTCTG
>JACXGJ010014499.1:0-14755 GCA_016801105.1 Esox niger
GGGATGGGCTGCACTCTGATGGGGATGGGCTGTGCTCTGATCACTGTGAACCAGAAGACCAAAGGAAAGGATCAGGCTTCCCTGAAGACCCGGAGGACGGCAGCCCAGAGACAAGGACAGAGGAGCAGCAGAGTGGAAGAGGAGCGTGAACAAGAAAGAGAAGAGGAGACCGAGAGAAAAAGACCCATGAGAATCAAACAAATAATAAGAGGCCCAAGAGTAAAAAATAAAAAGATAAACAACATTTGTTGTGGTGAAACCGCACCTGTATCAAAATATCCACTGACAAAAATATTTTTTACAGACAAAAACCAATAGAACAATCTATCAGATATAATATATAAAGTAACAAAGTTAGTAACACTTTTTGAATTACCTGTATACATACAATAAACATTGTATTGACCAAGAATTGTGTACTTTTACATTTGTTCATCTATTTCACTTTTTAACATCTGTGTCAATGAGTGCAGAATAAGAAATATACTAAATGAATGACATTCATGGGAGAATACCATGTGGAAACCACGGCTTTGGAAAAACATTACTGTCAGTCTCAGATTTTCTATTTGTTTTGCGTGTTCTTTGTTAAATTTTATTTAAGAATACATTTTATAAGATATTGTACAGCAGACCATATATTGTGTATATGACTACACAAATATTTTTTACTGTTTCTATAAGATTGGTTATTTAATTATAATAGCAATTACATACCTTTGTGGTATTACATAGCCAAGCGTATGACTAATATAACACAGCTAATAATTACATTTTTTATAACAACACTTAGTCATGCTGTTATTGGCCAGATATAAAATACCTCACTTGGCACGATTGCTTACAAAATACAATAACATATTAAATAATGATACTATATAGTAATATGGTTTCATATGTTAATAATCTAGAAAAATATCTCAGTCAACCAGGACAATTGAAAGCAGTGGTTTAAATGAAATGGGTCATATCAGCGCTTCAAATTACATAATGTACCATTTTTGGGGACTTGTTTCAATATATTGTACTTCATAAAGCCCTTTTTATATCAGCAGTTGTCATGATATACAGATACCCAGCCTGAAACCCTAGAGTCAGCAACAAGAAGAGTGCATCTTTTCCAATCAGTGCAGTGAAAAAAAAAAAAAATGTAAGATGGTGATTGGAAATGAAGATTTTTTTGCAATCTAATACATGAAGCTTGTTATCTCCCGGAAGTGTGATAATGCTTATGTTGTTATCATTGTAATTAGAGACAAAAGATTATTTCTGTGCATCGTTGCACAACATCATTGTTGTCTTCTTTCATTGAGGAAAATAGAAATGTGCTTTTGGATTTCATCCCTACACTCAGATACACCCAGGGGGAATGGAAGGACATGATCAGATGTAGTGGAGCGCCCCTTGATCAGTAATACTGTACAGCAAACATCTTATCAACCGTCTACATAGAAACAGATCAGACTGGAAACACAATATATACTTACCATAAAATATGAACAAATACCACCACCATTTCTGGTATAATGTAACTTATATTAGTCTTTCAGTCTGTTTGTTTTTCGGGAATGGAACAAAATTCTGAAGCTGTTATCCTCTCCACCACAACATCATTAACAAAAATGTTTTAGTCTACACCCATAAAACAAGATGGAGGTGATCCAGGATAAAAGGTAAGTATTACACCCTCAAACCGACCTACATTATGGGCCAGGGATCATCAAATCGTACCCTACTTGGAGCCTGTTGGTTTTCTACCTCATCGTTAATTGGACACACCTGGTTTCCCAAGTCTTAATAAGTCCCTGATTAGAAGGTTTCAATGGAAAAAAAATAATACAACTGGTTTTGTGGGCCCGAGTTGATGACCCCTGCTGGGCCATCCAGAATGAAAGGTACAGTACATAGTAATGTCCACTAGGGGGCACCTAAACGCTTATTATGGGTAAAATAAATCTAAAATATCATTGACCTTTTTAGTGTTTAAGACAGTGATGTTTTATTTATACTTTAATTTGTTCTATACTAACTAAACTTGGATTGCCTTAGTTTGAACCAGTGGAAAAAGCAAAAATATCAAATGTACATAATATAGTAATTTAGCAGACACTTCCAGAACAGCAAAATCATGGAAGTGTAATAATCGATGTTTTAATGTGAGGGCATAGTAGCGGAGCTCCAAGTCCTGCTATCAGCATCAGAAGAATACTTCAGAAATGTCAAGGACATGAAAGTAAAATAACCGACGAACAATGTATTACTCTATGTGTATTTGGACAATGTACTAAGCGTAATTTGTTTATGGTAACCAGGCATGGAATTACGTCATTTTAGGGGCAAGACCATTTGGTCTTTGGTGTCACAAGGAATGTTGTGGGCACCAAGGCCACATGACAGGGGACATGGGGCATTGAGAGAAATAGGATTTGGAGCTTACGAAAAACAACTTGATTTGCTGATGAAAACTTTTTTAGTATCATACTTTGAATTGTAATTTAGGGTCTTCCCACAAAACATTCAATTATCATGATTTAATCCTCAAAGTTACATCTACTCACCATAACGTACTTGTATGTTTTTGTTATTGTATTGCACTTTGCTCTATGTATGAATTATGCTGTATAAAATAACTTGCTTGCTTATGTTAATGACAGTGTGCAGCATAAAGTTCACAATACAATCATCATTTTCCAATATCTTTATTTCGCTGCATTAATTCAAACAGTTTGGACGACTATTTCGACGTCGTCACGCTACGATCTGATGTACAACGGTAAAACTCAGGTTCTTCATTGTAAACACGTGCCGTAAAGAAATCTGAAATAAATAGAGCTGTAATAATGCCAAACGAAACGGTATATACAAATGTGTTGTAGGCAAAGTTACAATGCTTGATTACAAATCTATATACATGAGGACATAGCAACCGGATGATATACTGTCAAGTAGAGAGCTAAAATGACATGGTGGGATTAAGTGCTCAGAAGGAAAGTTCCAGACTGTTGAAGAACTGGGGATAGAGGGCCAGTTTCTCAGACACAGGATAAAACGTAAAACCGGACTAAGAAGCACAGTCAATAGAGAAAGTCCTTTTTCAGTCCAGGTGTTGACAGGCTTAATCATGGGCCAGGAAACAGAACTGTAGGGCTTAACCAGGGCAGGAGTCAATTCATTTCAGTTCAATTCATTCAGGAAGTACTGCAATTCCAATTTGGGTTTTTACTACCAGAAAGGCATTGGAATTTACTACTTAACCCCAGGAGGAACTAAGGTCGGTGATAAGAGTGAAGGAGGATACTGTATGGAGATGGAAAAATGAATAAAACACGGAATATCAAATCCAAATGAGCACCGTGAGGCACATCAATCTGAGATGAGGTTCACAAACAATTACAAACATTGACAAGGTCAAGCACCAAAGGGACAAAATGATCACCTATAACAATCCACAGTCAAAGATGAACATTGGTTGGCCTGGGTACCAGTCAGTTTGCGATATCGTTTCTAGTAATATGTACTGTCATATGTTTGACAAATGATCGAATACCAGGATTGCAACATAACCGTAAGCCCTACAAGTGACGTTCATTTTTTTACTGTCATTTTACCAGGAAAACATGACTACAAACACTCAATGACCTGGGCATTGCTGAAAGATTGGATAAAGATTGGACAGGGTGAAAGTCCATCAATGTGCATTTGAACAGGAAACATACTAAAATCCACCTGTAAGCCACTCTGTATGGAAGTGTCTGCTAAACACAACAAACTACTACATCTAAATATTAACCGACTAGTACCCAAGCTTATTACAGTCTTGTCAAAACTAGACTGAATGTTGCCCCTATGGTGAACACAGCCGTCAGTATGATATAGCCACAGAAAAGTATCACCATGCAAAGTTAGATTAGGGCTGCAATATTTGGTCTGATTTGCCGAATTCCAGTGGTTTTCCAGAAATACAACAGATGGTTTCATGCATATTTCCGGGGGTTCTGGAAAAAAACAGGACCTTTTGGGCTAATATCTGCGAATGGCTGTATGATATAACTACATTTGGCCCGTAACAGATCCTCAGTACAGTACACCAATGTGAACAGGTAAACGTTTTCTGATAATCCGCAGCCCACAGACTGACTTTTTGGGTCTGATACTAGTTCCTTATCAGAATGGGAGGGGGGTGATGCATTTCACATAACACATAAAACACATTTTAAATGCGCAACAGACTTTCCTTGAACACCAAAGGCAATCCGTTTGACTTCTTCGTGAAGACGTCTGATCAGTCCACTATAGCGGAATGAGTTAGCCAATGTCACTGAAGAAGTCCCACAGAACTGCAACACCAGGGGAACAGGGTTGAATTAGGACCTAGTGGTCCGTGCGGTAAACTCTGAGGACGGCGTGAGGGGAAAACAGATGGCGTTTCCGGGCGTTTTAACGCGCACGCTTAAGCAGCTGACCCGTACTGGTGTCCTTTTGTCAACTCTGACTACAGACCCAGCTGACCCGGCTGCTTGAAACAACGTAGTCATCAAGGGAACACGTGCTGGGCCCGGAATATGACTGTTCAACAAACCCCTCCAATTTGTAGATAGGTTGTGAGGGGGGCTTCTACATTGTACACCCCTGGGGCACTTGGAGTTGACCACCTTGTTCGGTGATGGAATGACAGCTATTTCACCTTGCCGGTTCAGAGATTCCAACCGGCGACCTCTCGCTCAAAACCACAGGCGATCGGCAGCCCGACCACAGTTCTGACATATCTGTTTTAATCGGTTTGTTTTTCCAATGAGTTTACCAGAATCAGAGCTACTTGGGAGTATTGGGAGGCAGCCTGCAAAGACAGTAAAGCTCTGCTCACAGCCTGGGCACAGTAAACATTCATGTCAGTCATTCTTATGGAAGTTGGGGGAGGGGGATTGTCCTAATCTCCTTTTCTAAACCCCCTTACAAGACACCCACCCGAGCGTGCCAGCAAGCAAGCAGACAGGAAATGCTGCGACATCAAAGAATAAAAGTGATGAGGAATCCATTTCACAAAACAGCCCTCTTTTCATTTTTAAATACGACATGATTTAAAGGAGAAATTACAGCGACGTCGTGCAAATTATTCAGCAACTGTTAAGAGGAAGGAAGCTGCGGTCCTTTGAGGGCCTTTGTCAGGTACAGTTTGTGTTTTAGAACTGTTCCAGAGTCAATCGGCAAAACCGATGGAACCGGAATAGAACCAGGTTAGAGCACAGGAGTCAAAGGTCACAATAGCAACACATCATCGGGAGGAGCGAGGAACATACAGTTGCAAAAACATGTCCAACGGAGGTGGTTCTGCAACTATACCAGAAAAACTATTGGACAAACAGAGTGGGGACGCTGCTCGTTCGCTTCCAGTTGGTTCCTTTGGTTCCTGCTGAATACACCCCAACTTAGTCAGATGCATAAGCCTGAGCTTGTTAAGATGCACACACTGGGATTCCCTCCCTGCTGACGGGTGAAGGAGAGAGGCATTTTCAGTCATTCAGTCAAGAGGAACACACAGAGACACGCGGACAGACACGCGGACAGACACGCGGACGGTGACAGACACTTTTTTTTAAATAACGGACAGACATACGAAACAACAGAGCGTCAGTATGGGCTCTACAAGTGTTTCCTCTCCCCATTAGTTAGCAGGGTTAGGTACGGAAAGGTTGGGGAGGTGCGGTTGAGTTCAGGGAATGAAAGGTTGAGGTTTTTGTGTGGGGGACCATTGCTCTGTGCGGGGGACCATTGCTCTGTGCGGGGGGGCTGGTACAGAGGTCCTGGGGCTGAGGTGCTTGGCTCCATGGAGAGGTGGGATCGGTCTAAACAGCCAGAGGCAGCATGCCAGGAGGGGAGACCGTCCTGGAGGACGCCAAGGCCGTCATGGTGCCGGAGTCCAGTCCGTTCACAGCCCTGTACACCGATCACAGACACACAGCGCAAAGGGAGGGTATTAGACCAATCACACCGGGCGTGCCAGTGTAAGGTTAGAAACCATTTGAAATGTCTGCGGCGTTCGCCTCAACCCAGCGTTTCCCACGCAGGGCCAGGGGGGACCACTGACGTTTTGTCGTAGTAGCTGGTGTGTAGCGGGTGGGAGAACTTGGCGCTGTTGCTGTTCACCAGGTTCCCGTTCCCAGTGATCATGTTCCCAGACGATGCCGTGTAGGTTTTCCTCGCCGACTGTTCCTTGGCGAAGTTCCTGCATGCCGCTAGCTTGGACTCCAGCGCCTAACAAGCAGAGAGAGACATATTCTATATTATTAAGACATTCTGAAGCTGACAGTCATTCAGTAGACACTCTCATCCAGAGAGACGTACAGTTACAAAGTAACATTAACAAGAGGGTGTCAAACTCAGGCAGGAAACGAATGGGTCGGTTGCACTTCGATCAAACAACACCCACAGATTTGGGGTCGCGACCCTTATCACAGGTCTGGATTTCAGGACAGACAGGCCCAATATAGGCTAAATCAACGGTTGTTGGAGAATGGGGGAGGTCAATTCCTATAGCAGCGGGAGGGAAAGTGTCCTCTTGAGCGTTAAGGAACGTAAAATGCTGCTGCAGGTAATAAATATCGGATATTTACCCCGACTTTTCTGAGAAGGTCCCCGACGATATTGAGAGCGGAGATTCTTGCCGATGGAGTCAGAGGTGAGCCTCCTGGCCCACAACCATTGGTTAACACTGTGGAGAAAGGCAAGGAATTCATCATTATTCAGCTGTAGAGGAGCACACACTTCCTCCATTTGAAATCTAAATAAAACAAAGTTCCAGATAGAGATAGGCATCCAACCAAAGATGACAGAAAATATACTTGGGCCAAAACGGTACTACTTTGAGTGAATCATCGATCCAACCCAGAGTATCAGAAGAACACCCCCGGTTGGCGTCATTTGAACCCATTCCCTCTGATTTACGGTGCCAGACATTCTCAGACCAACAGTTTAAGTACGTTTGACATTAAACCTATAGTATTTCCACCAGTTCTGTCATTGGAAATGTCTGTGGTCCTACCTGACGGTTTGGGGTTGAGGAAGGGGTGTTCGATGACCTTCCCGGCGGGGGTGGCTGGCAGGGACATGGAGGCCTGGACGGCTGAGTCCATCTTGTCCATGTCCAGGGTGGGCGAGCTGGGGGCGGACATCCTGTCTGTCGTCCTCTCTCTCACCGCCAGCTCCTGTCGCAGGTCTGTAGGGGGAAACAAGAAGGACCATGAAAATAGCGACAGCGCGTACCATGTCTGGGTTCCGTACGGTCCAAATAGGTCCAGATCAGAGACAGTTGTTTGAAATGGCGTATTATAGGGGATTAAGCCGTGCCGTTTAATTATCTGTACCTCTGGTTTCTTTAGAAAGTGTTTGAGACTACTGGTAGAAATACTAAAATACTGATGCTGTATATTGCAGTCTCAGAAGTGGACAGTATTGCAATAATATTTATCGAGCTAAACTCCAATAATATCTCATCAAAACTGGCTCTTTTTTGCCGGACTGCGTAACTGAAGCAGGCCAAGAAGAGTGAATGTCTCTTAGTGACTGACTGACTACACCTTGCCAAACAGCGTAGTGGTTAGAGATGCGGACTTGCAAACCTCAGGCCCCATGGCGCCAGGCCCCATGGCGCTGTCTCTTCACAGTCAAAACAAATTGTGCATTAGGATTTGTTCTGGATAGACAAAACATCGCTGGCTACAACTTCAGTAGCTAAGTCATAGTAAGCCTGAAATTAAACTGTTATTTTGCAACTATTTTGGGTGGATTTCTGAAGTATGCATCTGCGTAGGTTTCTGAGGTAATATAGGTAAGATCACAACCCCTTGGGCAGAAAAAGAGCAGTCTTTTCCATGATTCTCCTGTCTAATCATTTGACTAAATAGTTATCGTCACCAAAATGTATAGTTATTATATCAATGTCATTCACAAATGAAAGATAAACTAACATTGTTGTGCCAAGAAATGAAATAGCTTTGACTCTAAAGTTACTCTTCAGTCTCAATAGCAGTTGCTCAGTTGTTATGACTATACCAAATAGTGACTGAATAGATACTAATAAGCCTATGAATGGGTAATAAGCTGTTAAAATGGCCAGTGGCAAAAGCCATACAAAGTTCACAGTAGATGATATTAGCGGTGGAAGTAAACTTAATAAGAAACGTTAGTCAGTTTAACCCCAATGCCTAATGGTGTCTAGTGAAGTAGTCAAACTTGGCTTCATGTTAATGCATTACAAAATGATCTAATGTCGAGATGCGATACCGACACGAGGCATACGTATAGCTTTACGATTTAGTGGTTAAAGACACAGCCTCTCACGTGGGAGACCCGGGTTTGAATCCAGTGGAGGCAACATTTATCACTTCTAATTGCGGGTCGGCTAAACTAGGCTTGACTGGTTCCTTTTCTGGTTTCGATAGAGGATCAGAATTATTTTCAACAATTGAAAATCCATGACTGAACCAAACGTTTTCTCAAAGCTTGGTCTCAGCAGCAGCAAACAGTAATCCATGTTTGTGACGTGCAAGTTAAAATCAAAACAATTCAATCGCAAACCATAGTCATAAAATGGGCGAGATTCTCAACGCACGACACATCGGCACCTTAGCATTGAAGTCATAGTATTGCTACGTTGCCGGGAACACCAGCGGCGGCTCCTTTCTCATCCCATTTCCTTGATACTTTCCGAGAGCTCCAACACGGGGGGTTGACAGAGGTCGGCGCGGGACGTTTCAGGGGACGGCAGTGCAGGGTTACCTCTGGCTTCGTCCTTCAACCTCTGCACCGACACGAGCAGCGACTCTTTCTCATCCAGTTCACTCTCCAGGAAGGCATTCCTCTCTATGGCCTGGTTCAGACGGCCCTCAAAGTCCTCCAGAGACACGATGGTTGCCCTGGGGAGGGACGGAGGAAGGAGACGGAAAGGGGGAGGAAGGTGAGTGACCTGCAGGAGTACAACTCAGTATAGCAGCATTCATTGACTTTGTTAGCAGCTGATTAAAGGTTATAATAAAAAAAAACAAAGGTCAACTTTTGCCCACAGTTAATACACTCCCAAAATGGTTTGCACATAAGCAGTCAAGTGGCCTTTCACTCCCATCCTGTGAGAAAAGGGTGACAAATAAATAAAGACTTGTCTCCTACCTCTTGGCCCTCTCCAGGTCGTCGTTGGCCTGCTCCAGCTCTCTGACGTATTTATGAAGCTGCTCCTTGATTCCCCGGGTCTGTGCCAGCTCATCCTCCAGCATGGAGATCTGCTTGTAGCTCTGAGCGTACTGCTGCTCCAACTTCTCCTACGGGGGGGGGGGGTGTTGAGTGTGAGTGTGTTTGCATTGAGGAGTGTGGCCAGTCACAAACCATGGACATGTCATCTGCTACTTATTACCATTCTATTGTATAGTGGCCTGGGTGGGTTCGAAGGTCCCAGCGGCCCACTCGGCGGCAAAGAAACAAACGCTCAGCCATCATCCTCGCTGCGCTTATCAAAGTCTAAAATGTCGTTTAAAAAAAATCTATAGATAGTTTTATAACGTCTGTAAACTCTTAAAGGGCCCTCAACTGTTTGGTGGAGAGGAGCGAGTCATGACTTGTTGTTTCCCAGACTCAGTGTCGACAACAGGGCCAGCGTGGCTACGTTGCCTCAGAGCCCGACAACCCCCACACACGAATCAGAGTCCCTCCATTTATGTAACACGGGTGCCTAGCTCGCTAACTTCCCCGGTCTGGCGCGTGCTTTCGCATGATGCTGCCTTCTGCAGCCCAGCACAAAGGGCTGTCCACCTTCCACACCAGCGCAGTTATCAAGTGGCAGGAAGCGAAATGCCTGGACTTGAGAACGACCGCAGAGAGAGGCTCCTTAGGCATCATCGAGACGCATGTGTCCGTTCATCTGGCCAGGACGTAAACCCAGGAACACGGAAACTTCCGGCTATTATCTCAAGCTGTTAAACTGTTCAATGGCTGGTTGTCTTATAGCACAGTGATATAAAACATTGAATAGTGATCTGGGTTAGACATCTACTGTAGTAATCTGTTAAACATAAACACCTAGCTGTGCATTTAGCACTATTAACTGCTCAACGTCCAGTTGTATATTTGTTTTTTTTAATCCAGCAGTCTATTTTCACCCCTTGATCCTGCTTCGATCCTATAATTACAATGCGTTGCCTGTGGATTAGTTCGAGCCACGAGCATGTGTCCATCGGCCAGTCAACACACACAGCTCGCTGGCTTGGCAGGAAGTATGGATAACAGGAAGCGAGAGATGCTCTTAACTGACATAACATATGGATGGAGCAAGGCCCAATTGCCAGCCCTGGTCAAAAAGAAAGGTTTAGAACCGGACAGAGAGAGAGAGTGAGTGAGAGAGAGGGTCCGTCAGAGGGAGGGTCCGTCAGAGGGAGGGTTCCGTCAGAGGGAGGGTTCCGTCAGAGGGAGGGTTCCGTCAGAGGTCAGTGTAGGAGGGTCCGTCAGAGGGAGGGTTCCGTCAGAGGGAGGGGTCCGTCAGAGGGAGGGTTCCGTCAGAGGTCAGAGGGAGGGTCCGTCAGAGGGCAGTGAGTCACAGTGAAAGAGAGGTTGTTACCTTGAGGTTGTCCATCTCGCTCTTCAGTCTTTGGTTCTCTGTGTGCAGGTCTCTGAGACGGTGTTCAGCCTGTCCTAACTGGGCCTCCAACTCTGCCTCCAGCTCCCTGCTCCCCTCCTGGAACTCCACTAGTTCTTCCTGTGCCTCATGGTAGCTGAGAGACAGACGGGGACACTGTTACACAGACATAACCCTCCTTCCTGGTACTCTACAGTAACATGGAGATGGATAGATAGATAGATATATTTAGCTGATGCTTGAGGCTGGTGGAGATACACAATCACAAAGCTTTTCCTTGTGTGTGTATCATTTTATTAATAAACCTTAAGGAAAATAGCATCTGCTCTTCCCCCAAAACCCATAAACACCATTGATCCCTGTAGAAAAGGAAACATTCCTCTGACCCACCCCATGTAGAGGTTAGCCGAGGTCAGAGGGATGTTTCAACACATCCTGTCTCCAAGCTCCCCGGTCTCCTGCTGACCGCCCCCTAACCTCTGACCCCTCAGACAACATGGAGCCACCTGTATCCGTTGCTGAGGACAAAGATCTGCTGAGGGTCTCTCTTAACGCTATATACAGACCGAGGTGCAGTCTGAGTTCATTCTATATTCAGACACGCTTGTTTGGCAGGACACCACGCTGACCAAAACATTTTGTGCTGCTATTTCAAGACGGACAACACTGAGAGCCAAAAGGGCGACAGCCTAAAGACATGTTCTAGTAATATCTGTCCCCGTGGAATATTCCAGACCCTGGTATTAGCTGAAAAGCTCTGGACTACTATGCTGTAGCAAATAACTTTCTGTTTCCCTTTTCCTGTCATTCGTTCGGCCACAGACGTAGAACAGCTACTAGAATAGCTCTGCCGGGGTCCTGACTCATCGGTCATGACAAAAGCCAGTGTCATTCTAGAGGCTTTTTGGTCTGCGTCATTCAGCCATGTACAGTAGCAACGCTGCATCAAATTCGAAGGGGTAGTTTCCTAAACAAAAGCCTGGACACCAGCTATGTTAACCTGGTGATAGAGGCCATAAGAGCTGTCATGTTAGGCGCGTTACGCCATTGACGTGACAGCACAAAAACAGACCCGGGACAAGGTGACATAGTTCCACTGATAAGAAATGAGCCGTGAACAGGAACGGTTAACTGACAGCAGGGTTAGCCTGTAGCTATGCTAGTGTATCAGCCACTGCTCTGTCCTTGGCCTTGTGCTGACTGGCTTTAACCTTCATTCCACACATACCGTCCCAGCGGCAGACAAACTGCCAGGCGGCTTATATGGAAAAAAAGTACCATACAGCCCAGTTGAAAAACGTAGAAGCCTTTTTTATGTTTTATACAGGGCTCTGACCTGACTGACACAACACTGTATTTAGTCATGCCATCATTCCTTACAAGGACGCACCATTTCAGAGTTATGTAAAAAGTGTAGCTGGATAGCAGTGGGTTGAAATCTCAGACACAAATCATCTACCAGTAATGCCGTCTACAAGCCAACATTACACACTGAAGACTGCAAGCAAGCCAACGGTAGCCCAGGCACCTTAACAAACTCTAGACCAAGGCTGTAGGCTGTATTCTAGAATGTGCTCTGTAAACACTCACTAAGTCTGGCCTTACAGAGCCTGTGAGAACTGAATAAATATCTCAGGAATTTTGTTTTCCAAGAACGGTTCAGTCTGGTGGTGTGTGTGTGTGTGTGTGTGCGTGCGTGCGTGGGGGGGGGACTGTTTTTAGAAAACCTGGTATATAACACCCTCACAATCAGTGGTGAGTGATTTGTCAGAAAGTCACGTTGAGAACTTTTAAACATTGGAAATATTAGTGCAATAAAGAACAAAGCCAGAAACATACATAGGGTCCCTGAAGTGAAACATGTATAATATTTCTGACCAGGGCCTGAGTTTGGGCCTCCAGATTATATTCCAGGTAGTGCAAAGGGCCCACGGGTCAAGAGTCCAGAGTACCTATTTAACGCTTTCAGATAAGACTCTTTTAAGAGACTATTTAGTCCTAACTAAACCTGCCCCTCTAGCACACTATGATCCTCATTAGCTTAGTTGGCAGAGTAGGTTGCCTGCCATACCAGGAATCAGGATACTGGGTTTGAATCCCAGGGTCACCAGTGTATTAAACCGACACATGCATGAACGCAAGTCGATTTGAATAAGAATCATCTGTAAAATGCATATCTACTTAAATTGTTCAATAACTAGGGTGGTAAACATCCTGAATGCTGATTGGCTGAAAACCATGGCATATTACAAAATATGTATTCATCTTGTATTACACTGACAACCGGTTTATAATATTAGTAAGGCACCTAGGGGAATTCTGATACGTCCAGCACACATGCCCTAGTACATTATTTGAACAATGCGTCAAACACGACGTCTTCGCCACTGCGTCCGACGCTCTGAGACAAAGCAGGCTTAGAGAGTCCCGGCAGTGTGGGAAAGATACCAACTGGGCCGACAGACACGGTCAGTGTCTTGCCAGATGACATCCCGGCAGCGCCTGTGCTCTCTACTAGATTACCACAGACACAATCCAGTCTCCGGCTCAGAACCATCCCCAGGGACTGATCCCTCATAGGGACGGCCATCTTTGTATGCTTCGATAATCCCAATAAACAGGCCGAGCCGTGGAAGTTGCTTCTGAGCCTGAACCTGAGCGTCTGTTCCCAGTGAAATCGGGACATATTTGTAAGTCATCTAGGCCTACTGAGGTAAATGTCGCTATGTGCTGGGCTTCTCTGTGTGGATGTGGGGTCTTGCAGAGTAGGAGCTAGTTGGCGGGGTCTGGAGCGGTTATGTAACCCAGGACCTCAGCTTGGTTGACGCGAGGCTATTTTTAAACCCGACATGGTTGTCCAGTCCACTGTTGTCTTTTAGCCTCCTGATCCGTGACATAATGTCTTACACTAGTCTGTTTGATCCCATGGGTAAGAAAGACAGATGAGGAGGAAGAAATGGACGTTGACTGGGTTATGAAAAAATAACATTTTCCTTGAGCACCTGGCATAAACAGAAAATCGAAAAATAAACGATAAGAAAATGGACTGAAAACAAGATAGGACCTGAACCTCACTAACATAACACCTCATACCAAACAGAAAACATTCCCGGTTGCAAAGGGTTTTTCTTTGCAACAAAATAATGAATGCTTCCCAAGTGTGTATAAAGGCCCTAATCTAAACCAGTGAATGATGCAACATCGATAAGGGCCAATGGAGCAACAGGGAGTGGCTTTACTTACGACCAGTGGCGGTGATAGGCCTGATCTTTTATAAATAGCCCTCAAATTGACCCCCCATAAAATTATGGCCTCTGATCTATTCATCTATAATTTTGATGGAGCATTATGACAATTCAGACATGTAGGCCGCTAGCGTGTACTTCTACATTTTCCTCATGTACATTCAAAACCTGGTGCGTTCTGTCCTGTGGGGGGGGGGGTTGATAGTGTGATCTTGGCAATGCCTCTGCTTGCGACATAACCTCTGATCATTTTGAAGTGATTTTAGCGAACGCTAACAGCCCGACTTTATGTAATAGAGCCCAGAGCGAGCCATGTGGTCTTCTCAGCACACACTGACATTACTGAGAAGGATGTTTCTGAATAAGAGAAGCAAAAAACCCTGGGGTACTATCAGAGAACAGTTCTTAGAGGAGAGTAACACAACAGACCAAATGACACAGTGTTGATACATTTCTTATTAACAGGATATGATATGATTAGGCCAGCTTAGATGGGGTCCTTTGGGCTAGTTGTTCTGAGTGGACATTCACATACCTGTTCTTATACTTTAGTGACAAGGCCTTCCAGTAGTCGATCTCATCATCTTTTGAAGTGAATTTTGGTATCATCTCTGTGTCCATGATAGAAGGACCTGTGGAGGCAGAAGACAGACGTTACTATCTGACTTTTGCAGATGCAGAGTAACTGACCTGCAACTCCAGGAGAAGGAGAGGCTTCAGTTAACAACAGATACCCTGTCAAAGATAGCAATTCAACTTGTCAGGTCAGATGGGTGGTCTGACAGGCTGTCAGTGTGAGTCAGCATCACAAATGGTTCCCTTTATAGTGCACTTATTTTAATCAGGGCCCATGGAGGCTCTGGTCATAGGTAGTGGACTTCATACCTTGTAG
>JACXGJ010014500.1:0-14750 GCA_016801105.1 Esox niger
GTGTAGATGTGGGGTGTAGGATGTGGGCTGTGGGATGTGTAGATGTGGGGTGTAGGGTGTGGGCTGTGGGATGTGTAGATGTGGGGTGTAGGATGTGGGCTGTGGGATGTGTAGATGTGGGGTGTAGGGTGTGGGATGTGGGGTGTAGATGTGGGGTGTAGATATAGATGTGGGATGTGGGAAGTAGACGTGGGGTGTAGATGTGGGGTGTAGATATAGATGTGGGATGTGGGAAGTAGACGTGGGGTGTAGGATGTGGGGTGTGGGATCTGCGGTGTGGGATGTGGGGTGTAGATGTGGATGTATTACATAATGTCTCGGACCTAGCCATTCGCAGCCATAGAGCTCCACTCTCATGCACACGATCATGGAGTTGTCTGCTACGGGCATGAAGCGTATGTATCGGGTGATGATTGGCGGTTCCAGGTCCTTCAGCACCACATCATAGGCATTCCTGTTCCCCTCAATCACCTGGAGACCAGAACACGAAATGACATGGCAACAAGAACACTGCCAAACAACACCGGAGAAGTGCAGACGTTTCACAGCCGAAGTCAGTCAGTTACCTGATAACGTGGCACGAATGGTTCCATTGTGGAACACGGCCAAACGGCTGACCAATCGACACCCACCTTACTTCCGCTCCGGTCTTGCCAGGCCACCCAGCGGCTGCCGTCGCGGCTGTACTTGATGCGGTAGCGCTGGGCGAACTCGTTGCCCATGCCGTCGGCATGGCGACCCTGGGTGCCCACGAGCGTGACGAAGTGCAGAGACCGCAGGTCCACCTGGAGGAACTCCCTCGGGCCACCGGCGTCCGCCTCGGCTATGATGTCAGGGCACCAGGCACCATCCCCGTCGCCATCGTCAAAGTCCAGCCTGGGGGGGGGGTGGGGTGGGGGGGGTTGGGGGGGCAAGAGCTCACCGATCTCACTTCACCGGATTGGTTGAAACATAATGACTGACACATCAACCTCACTCTGACAGCGGCGACGCGGCGGAAAGCAGCGGTGTACTAATGCGAAGGGCGTACCTGCCGTATCTGGCTGCCGTGGACTCAGACCACTGACTGGAGGCAGAGATGTCCTCGTCAAGAATCTGCCCTCCGGTCATGCCCAGGGGATAGCGACACACACCTTGGCCAACCATTGAAAGATAAACACACGTCACGCCATCAAACCAGGAAAACTAAAATCTGGATCCCAATTCAAATCTACGACCAACTAAATATGTAAAGTAAACTCCGATATCAGTGTGTGTGTTTAGTGGAGTCTGGTTTGAGGCGGAGCGGAAGTGGACAGGGGAAGACCCACCCTGGCCCCTTCGTTGACGCCAGGAGGCCCCTCCACTGACAGAGGCACCACTGTATGAGAGCCATTCCAACCACACACTGTAGGGAGGGGCCCTTGGACTTACTAACTATTTGGCTTGTCTTTAAAAAAAAAAAAAATCCACCAGAGCCCAAGCCACGATTATTATTCACTTGCTCTATACATAATAATAATAATAAATATTTCTATATAATCTAGTAACCATATAAAATGTGATAAAAATTATATTTTGTTTTACTTCTGAACTGCAAAATTGCTTGTATTTGTCATAAACACAGAAATGCTTTGTACTGAGAACTGAAGTCGAATTATTTCAAGTGGAAAATTCCAGGAGAGAAATGCAAAGAAATTGCTTCTCCTCCTCCGGTCTCTGCTCTTCTCCTCCTACGGTCTCCGCTCTTCTCCTCCTACGGTCTCCGCTCTTCTCCTCCTACGGTCTCCGCTCTTCTCCTCCTACGGTCTCCGCTCTTCTCCTAAGGTCTCTGCTCTTCTCCTCCTAAGGTCTCTGCTCTTCTCCTCCTAAGGTCTCTGCTCTGCTCTTCTCCTCCTACGGTCTCCGCTCTTCTCCTCCTACGGTCTCCGCTCTTCTCCTCCTACGGTCTCGGCTCTTCTCCTACGGTCTCGGCTCTTCTCCTACGGTCTCTGCTCTTCTCCTCCTAAGGTCTCTGCTCTTCTCCTCCTAAGGTCTCTGCTCTGCTCTTCTCCTCCTACGGTCTCTGCTCTGCTCTTCTCCTCCTACGGTCTCTGCTCTTCTCCTCCTACGGTCTCTGCTCTTCTCCTCCTACGGTCTCTGCTCTTCTCCTCCTACGGTCTCTGCTCTTCTCCTCCTACAATATCTGCTTTTCTCCTCCTCTTACAGTCCTACATTCTGTGCTCACCCTGTTGTCTCTCCTCCTATATTTGCTCCTCCTACAATCTCCTGCTCCTACAATTATTCAAACATTTCCTGAATGTTCCCCAGCCTGTGAATGACCTTCTTGTTCTTACATATTTGCAATCTGACCAAAGTACCAATGGCTAAACCACACACACACACACACACACACACACACACACACCCACCCACACACACACACACACACACACACACACGGCAGCTAAAATAGTTGTATTAAACAATTGTTGAAATATATATAGCTTCTACTGCTCAATTAATGGAGAATTCAATAATTAAGGAATTTACCACAGCCGCTTCTCAATTATAAAAAAGGAATTTTACTTTACATTCTATATTAATTTACTGCTTTTAGTTTGAATTTACCCCAACCCTGCCGGACAAGGCTGGATTTGGGCCAGGACTGTACAATTCTTGTTGGCGTGATCATGTGAATTGGGTATAAATTTGACCTCTGACATCCATGTCCAGTACCTGGGTTGACCTGAGTTCTCACAGCAGCGAGGAGGAAGAGCAGAAGACCATGTCTTATCTGAAGCACTTTCATCTCCGAGACAGCCGCGAGCTAAACACCTGGAGAAAAGTTTTCATAGGTTCAGCGTAGGAGAACAAAATCATCATGTTCTTATACAAATATCCTTGCAGACCACATCACATAAATGTTTATAGTTCAATATCAGAAAAAATATGTAACTAATCTTTTTCTATGCTGCAGCATTTTAGGGCACAGATCGTTGATTCAGTTTCCGAGGAGTAGCGTTCCAATTATTTTCTCAAAATGTTAAATGGTGGAAAACACGTAATAGCTGACCTTGTGGGTTCAAATGGGTTCTTTGAGAGGGTGGAGTTTTCGGTCACTGGCAATGCCACCAACAGACCAGACAGTGTAATTTTGTGAAATATTTTTTGGCAAGATGCGTCATTCAATCAAATGAGGGGCCAACCGATGCCCCTCACCCATCTATACAGTATACACTGGGGGCGATGTACATGTGTCGGGAATACACAGGAACAGGTTGCAGAGCGCTCTGAGATAAATCAACACCGAATCCAAAACATAAAGTTAAAGGCCGGCAACAGAATGTCAGTACACGGTAAGGCAAAAAATGCAATGGCAAAGTTACAAGAGGGGCTAGGAACAGAGAGGTGGTCAAAACAAGGAACAAGCTGAAGCTCTGGTACAAGTAAAAAAATTAAAACACAAGCTTGAAATCTCAAAAAATGCTTAGTATTTACGGAACGGAACAAACAATACCACATTACTGAAAGGAGGAAACAAAACAGGACAGGGTGACTGGGTGAATACAGGTAGCAAACACAGGTGATTCGGGGCGTGGTCAGGTAGGTGAGGTGGTCAGCTGAATGAGGATGACCCGGTAGAGGGCGTCATGCCATGAGACAGCCGATCCAATTTTCATTTTAAGTTGGTTTCAAGAAAATAATTATTGAGTTGGTCCATAGAGTTGGATATTTTACAAAACAGTTTTTTTTCTCCATTCTTAATTGAAAAAAATCCCTCCATACAAGCACTGTTTCAAACACATCTCCATCCATATGAAAACATGCTGTCAAGCATTGTCAAAAAGCATGCCAAGCCAACAGGCAACCATATAACCCCAACCTTAAAACCATGTTGGCCAATCAGAAGCCTGAAAAGTAATTACTGGTTCCGGTACGTTAACAACAATAGCGTGAGTGTTGGATGTAGCAGTGACCTCCATAGCAATATAGTGGGAGAGTGACTACATTTATGCTAACATGTAAAAAGTCCTGTTAAGCAATTTAAAACCAGCACTATTTTGGCTACGTCCACCGTTAAATAAAATCACCTGATGTGAACAAAGAAGATAACGGTGCAGAGTGATGTTACAAGCCAAAATCTCAGTTTTCCCTGTCTGAACGTAAACACTGAAACCGAGTTTCTGAATATATTCACCCTGGACGACGTTTTCCAAAATGTCAGTTTTCCATGACATAATATTCAGATTGTGTGTAGACAAAAGCCCAAAACATATAGGAACACCCAGTTTAAAAAAATACCCGTGTACATGTGGATCAGGCCTCAGATCCTGATTCTAAGTGCGTCCTTAAGCCAGGGGAGTCAAACCGGTTCAACGAAGGGATGGGTTTCTGCAGATTTTTGGTTTTTCCTATAAATTGCTTCCCAGTTCAGACCTAAATCACCAGGTGAGGGTGGACGCTAACCAATTAGTGACCTAATTAATCAGTCAAGTACAAGGTGGGAGTGAAAACCAGCAGACACTCGGCCCTCCATGGAACTGGTTTGACACCTCTGCCTTAAGCTGTCAATGCCAACATACATAGAGGATCCCTTGTACAGTGACCCGAGGTAATTGACTAGCCCTCTGTCCACAGAACATGGCACTCCGAGTCCCCAGCGTTTATTTAACTGGTGAAAAGCCTGTAAATGTCCCGGTGAAATGTGGCTGCCGCACTAATAAATAGAAACACTTCTGTACTTACAGTGTTTCGTTTGGTGAGTACAACCCAAACATGCGAGCGGGGGAAAAGTACTGACTCGCTGGTTCTGTCTTGGCCACGGTGAGTTGGTTAGGTCACATGGGTAGCATTGAATACCCACAGAGGTCTGCTGTAAAGCGCTGCATCTGTTCTTTTGTGTGGTCTTTTCCTGCTCTATTTTATGCTTCTTTCAGCGTGCTATTCCAACTCTCACTGCTTGCTGTGTCAAACCCCGTTTATCCCCTGTGCTGGCATGTGTCCTTTGTCCTGATTTTGGCCACATCCTGACAGTGGTCACATTTTCAGACAGACACAGGTGATTTAAAAGAAGCATTGTGGTCTGATTGTGATCAGGTCTTAATTACTATTTAGTGTAAATAGACAAGACCGAAACAAGATCTGAACATCGCGACAATGGATGCATTTGTTTAAATCAGGTTGGACAGGTTGGGCTATAATTTAATGTCTGTATTTAGGGTGTGGAGTTTTTCCGGGTCAGGTAAGGTGACCATAAGGAACAACTCAGGGCCCTTGGTATAATAATGTGCAATTTGAAAAACATTCTGAAAAAAAAAGTTACACTTTCAAAATAATTTTGATTAAAATCTGATAATATAATCTTTACAGATTATTTACAAACTATTTATCAGACAGCAGGTAACTAATAAATTATAAATTTAAACAACTATTCACACATGAATCAAATGATGACAGAAGCATTTATAGCTGTCACTGAAACGTGGCTCTTACAACTGTCAAAATACAATGCCAAATGTGTGCCCAGGAAGTCATCCATGAAAGGTCATCACGCTTTCTTTTCATCTGCCCCACTGACTTACCAAAATCATTTGTAGTCCAAAGGAATATTATTCCATAATCGACTGGATATAATTCCCGATCTGGGAACGCTGCGAATAAATGTTACCCTCTTCCAGGGACAGACTTTCAGGGAAAAGAGAAGGGCTGGTGGAATTGCAACAGAGAAAATAGAGGGAAAAAAAGAAAAAAAATCACTGTGGAATGACGCCAAAAGACCCAGAATTCATTCACATAAGGTTTCAATTATGGCCTGGAGAGCAAGTTTAGTATGTACCTCTGTTGGGCAGCCAAGGGCTACTGAAGTACAAGTTTACGTTCCTCCAGTGGAAAACCTGTTCATTGCTGTGGGACTGATGATGTTCTACAGGATTTCTAAAATGATCACAAAATGTAGACCTCCAAAAGGATGCTCCTTGTGTTTTTCTGTGTTGAAGTGGTTTTGAAAATGTCTAACCATATGATCATTAATGAGTGGATCTCAGCACTTTTCCAACAGCTGTTCTTTATTACGTATCAGTACAAAGAAGAAGAGTGCTGCGCTTTGGCGTCAGGTGTGGTAGGGCGCTAAGTGGACAGCAGGGTATAGATAATTGGATGTCAATCGATGCAAACAACGTCCACTGCACACTTCTATGATCATATTTTAAAAACTTGTTCTTTATTGTCCAGCTCCTGTGCCAAGTAGAGATCAGTTGAGAAGCAGCCCTGGAAATAAAACAGGTTCAGGCCACACGTCAGTAACGGAGTTGACCAGGAGAAGGCAGTAAGGACAGTTTTCATCAGCTTGGTTTTGGCGAAAGTTGTAAGTGGCCCTCACTATTATCTCGTCATTGATTATTAATCAGAAAGTTTCTTTACACAGAATTCCTTTGCCCATCAGTGGAGTGGATAGAAACAAAAAGGGAGGAAGATGAAGAAAAAGCAGCAGAGGACAAAAAAAATTGAAAACCTGAACAATAGGAAGAGAAGGGTGAGGAGTATAGCCACTTTATATAACTGAAATGCACCGTAATAAATAAGGAACACACAATATGTCTCACCTTGACGTCCCCTTTATTCCACCTTGACACCACAGAACCTCGTATGGTCAGTCAGAAGACATTACCACTCAGAAGATTACCGCTGCCGCTTGGAAGTAGAATTATATTGCAGAATATTTTATCTTATCCCTTATTTGCAAAATCTCCAACCAATAGATTAAATGTTTCTCATTTGGCCTATTAAAATAAAAAATATACTTTGATTCTTGCACTTGAACCAGCTGATATGTCCTTGGTTATTGGATACCAGATTGATGAATAAAACATCATGGATGTGGACACTGATACACTTGTGGGGAATACAGAGCATTTATACTAGCAAAGAAAAACCCAGAGCAGAGATGTGGCTCGAGATCATGTAGGACAGACATAGGACAGAATTCTTACAATCATAAAGCGATATTAGGTTATTTATGTGCTCAGTGTGAACTGCAGGTGCTCAACTGATACAGTTTATTGGTGGTGATTTTAGGAAGAAGAAAAAATAGACAGGCCTTATTGAAATCCCCACAAAAACGACAAAATAAAAAAAGACAGTCATGCCATAGAAAGATATGGATGGGAGACGATGTGTTCAGGTGGGGCAAGGGAAGAACCAGTAGGTGGCTAAAAATAAGCAAGCGATGGAGCACAACCCCTTTGTAGACAGCGGAGAGCCACACACAAGACAGCATCTGGATAATGAATGTGGTCTACCTCTTTTAGCCGTCCCCAAAAAAAACAGGCAGCAAGGAGGCGTCAGTGGCCTTGTCACGTTGAGCTTAACCAACGTTCCCACCGGTGCTTGCCCCATTCGGGCAGCAGCGTTGTTGTCCACGCCCAGACAGGCCAGCACCTCGGCACCGACACAAAGGCCAGAACACGGCCCATCCAGTACGCGCTATAAATACGCACGGAGGCAGACATTCTGAAAAGGTCAGGGTTGCTTCGAGCCCCACAAGTCATGTGCGAAGGAGAAGCAGGTGCTGAATGTAAGAGACGAACCTAGGTTCACATCCAGTTGAGAATAATCTCAGAAAGCTAAGCAGCGCTCGGTTGACAAAAGGTGCTTCTGCCCAACCCGCGGTGATGCTCACAGCACACAAAAGATTTGGAATAGTATTCGCACCCTGGTCTGCAGCAGAGGCTCACAGGATGACGGGTAGATTGTCGGTCGTCTTCCAAATGACATCGTATTGCGGTGCACTATTTCTGACGCGAAGCCCTCGTTGAGAACCGTGCACTGTATCCGGCAAAGGTGTCATTTGGGATTCACTCTAAGACAGCCGGCAATTTATAATTCATTCAGGGCTTGAAAAATGAATTACACCGCAGACGGTGGTGTGACATTTCAGAAAGGGCGTTCAATCTAGCAAAGAGAAACTTGGCGACAACACGAAAAACGAGGCCGCTTCCGCTTTGTTGGACCTCGATTGAGTATGAGAGAAAAGAAACGTCTGAGGTGAGTAGACATTAGCAAGAGTAAAAGGCAAGAGTGCGGAGTAGCCAAAGAGTGTGTGTGTGTGTTTTAGGTCTAACTATACTCATGGGGACAGTAAAACCACAAGAAACTGGACTCATGGGGACCTTTTGCCGGTCCCCATGAGGCAAATGTAAATTTCTGGCTCAGGGTTTAGGTTTGGGTTAAACTTACAATTAATTATAGAGTTAGAATTGGGGTTTCGTTAAGATCCGGGCATTGGTGGGTTAAGTTTAGGGTTAAGGTATGGCATAACACCTAGGTAAAGTTTAGGTATAAATGTTACTTTATTGAGGTTAAGGTTAGGGTTAGGTTAGGAGTAGGGTAAGGGTTAAGGCTAGGGTTAGGTTTAGGGTTACGATTAGGGCAAGGGAGTATGCAATTTCTTTTTTCTGGTCCCCGTGAGGTTAGCTGTACAAACTTGTGTGTGTGTGTGTGTGTGTGTGGTGTGTAAGAGAGTCAGAGAGACATCTGATAACAAATAAAACAATCAAATTGTCTCAACAGAAAAAACGATACTTCTGTGCTCCACATAACAAACCCCACTGAGCACACAGGGGGACCCCTGCCTTCTCTATTCTGGAGAGAGAGGTTACTAAGTTCCAGGACCATAGGCATGGACTAGTCTTTGGTGATCTGAATGCCAGAACTGAACCAGACAGACACCCTCAGCACACAGGACCAACATCGACCTGAAGAGGGCAGCATCTCCTCCCTAATATGCCCTCAACACAACTGCTATAACCTTACCAACAAATGGATCACAACAGCAGCCCTGTCAAATGCAAGGTCTGTACACAATCAACGGGAGGATTCAGGGAAGATGTATTTATATAGTACATGAACGGTCTTAATGGGCTGCAATGCCAACAACAAATTCCACCCCAGCTAGAGAACTTTCTAAATACAGCAAATACATGAACAACTTTAAAAAAAAATTGGACGAGGAATGTAAAAACATAAGAAAGAATTAAGAGAAAACGATCAGTTTAATCGACTTCGCTAAATTTAGCTGAATCTGAGCAGAATTTATCCATTGAATCAAATCCCTTCTGGGAAAATTGGAGAACACTTAAGAAATGTACTGATTGTTACAATGACTGAACTGACAGATTTACACTAATATGATTTATTGACTGAACTGACAGATTCACACTGTTACGTATTAATGACTGAACTGACAGAATTGCATGTTATGTTTTGATGACAATGTATGTACTCATTGTATTTCACACAAAACTTAGTGGTTGAATCAATGATCTTGTCGTGAAAGAGGTTTACAAATTAAAGCAAAATCTGTTGTTTTGAAAGCAAGATTAAATGGTTTACAATAATTTTGTACTAACAGTTTTGAAACATTGCATCATACTATTGAAAAGAGTGCCAAAGCAAAAAAAAATGTATGCGTGTTTGCGTATGTCTGAGGGAAAGAGAGAGAATGAGAGTCAGGGGACAGTGTGCATTTTGGGAATTATCGCTGCCTAAGCATATTTTCTTTGTGAATAGCAACAACCATGTCCATGCCAGTAAAGCACTCCTTGAATTGATCTGGCCATTTGTGAGAGTTTGAGAGTAAGAGTCATTGAGAGGAGTGTTTTTCTGCATGATAGGACAGAAACGGAATCAGAGAGAATCAAATGGCATTTTTATTTTTTACATGAAAGACCCCCTGGAGGTCAGGAGCCGAAATAGCATTAGAATCACTAATTTCTTTTGAACTGCAACATTTTCTTCCTGCCCCGTGGCGATATTAATTATAATATTAGAGGGCGATAACGCAATACATTTCTGTCCATTTTGCTAATGTGGTGGATTGGCCCTGGTCAGACTGTTAAATAGGCTCAGACAGTGTCAGAAAATAGATATCTATTCAATGTCTGAGGCTCTGCTTTGGTCGTTGACCAATCCCAGTGGAAATGTTTTGCCTGTGTGGCGATCCCACGTAGGTCACATCAGCAGGATCATCTCGCTGGCTAATTCGTTTTCCTCAGCAGGGAACTCCACTCTTCATTGTCTGTCTGAAATGGCCTTTAGAGCGGAAGACAGAGTCAGAGAAGAAAGGCAGTCAGAGGGGACGAGAGACGGAGAGGAACAAAGTCCAAGAGGAGAGTCAGGGTGTCAGGGAGAGAGAGGTATATTTAGAGAGGTGAATCAAGAAAGAAAGAGACGGGAGCGTTAAACAACCGAGGCCAAAAAGACGAATCGATTTGAAAAGTGCTTAAGGATTCAGCCCTGATGCAATGAGTCAGAGGTTTGGATCAGAGTCAGAAAGAAGTGCCGTTTGACAGCAGGGCCATTAGAATATGAGAGGGCTGCAGTGTTGCAGTAAAGAGACTACAGGGAGAGCTGACAGCCAAACTGCGGAGACCTGTGAAATACACTCCTGCTGTCTTTACACTGCTGAAAACGGCCATTTCCCCACGGCAACGATAATGACGGGAACGCAGAAACTAGCGCTGTGTTGTGTACCCCACCGCCTGAATCCTGTCAGACCCTGCCTTGTTAGCGGGCAAAAACAGGCCCTTGACCAAAAATATGCATTTTATTAAAACTCAAAAACATGCTGTTTTTTGTCCTTCTATGCCCCTTCCCGATATCTATACAGGAATTTGACTAACTCCCTATATGATGTTCCACTACATATTTACTTGAATTGGCCAAAAATGTCTCTGTAGTTAGATAGCATTGTGATACTAAGGTGTAATGTCTTTTATTAGGAGAGAAAATCTAGTTGTAGTAATATTAGTAGATGGTATTGTTTGCTTAAAGACTTTGGTTGCACAATGCTGAATTGTCTGAAAGCCTCTCATCTCTACTGACAAGTATTATTGGCTAAAATCAAGCCTGCTTCAACATGCATTGTATTGTGAGAGAGGGATTACTGCCAAGTCAACCTACATCCTGGAGATGTGTTATGTTGTTATGTTATGCTGCAAGATCAATCTACATCCTAGTGATGTGTTATGTTGTTATGTTATGCTGCAAGATCAATCTACATCCTGATGATGTGTTATGTTGTTATGTTATGTTGTAAAGTCAATCTACATCCTGGTGATGTGTTATGTTGCTATGTTATGCTTCAAAGTCAGTCTACAAACTAACGATGTGTTATGTTGTGTGGTTATGCTGCAAAGTCAGTCTACAAACTAACGATGTGTTATGTTGTGTGGTTATGCTGCAAAGTCAGTCTACAAACTAACGATGTGTTATGTTGTGTGGTTATGCTGCAAAGTCGATGTACATCCTAGCAGGCTTTTTCTTGGGAGAGTGGGAGAAAATGGTAGCCATGGTGATCTGCATTGAAGACATAATGGTTAATATTTTTTTTGTTTCATGCTATTCAGTTCACTCAAAGCAAATAGTGCCATTGTCTAGGCGACAGGGACAGAATGCACGGGGGGCGCTTACATGTTAACGGCCTTGATTCAATTGTTAAATGAAAATGAGATCATCAGTCGACCCCTGCCGCAGTACAGCACAGCTACAACCAACGTTTCAGTCCAAAACAACACCCAGTTCCTGTCTAGTCTTCACAACGGACATTTATTCCTTTTCAAACAATCAAGAGTCTTTAGGGGAAAATAAAACCATCGACAGTCCATGCTGAGCTGGGTGTTTCACTGTTCAACAGACTGGACCTATTTACAGTATTTAGATAGATGTCTGACACCCGACAGGAACCACACTGCAATCCACCCAGGACAGAACCAACCGCTGCTGTCAGTCAGGTGCTGGGGAACAACATATGTACAAACAGCAAGAAATACACCGCTATTTCTAGAAACAAATGGAAGTCAGGGCAAAAGATACAGTATAAAGGAACCCTAAACGAACGTGATCTGATGTAAACACCACAGCAACTATAGTGCAAACAGATTTCAACAAATAAACAAATGCCACACATCTGAGCTAACATATTTTAAATGGAGCAAATATATACAGACGTCAGCCCAAGAACAGGAAGGACTGCAGCGATCCGAGGGAGACAACCAGTCAGTAGCATCATAGTGTGTCTGTATATAATGAGAATATGTGAGTCTTGAGCGAGTCGGCTGGAAGCTGTGGAGGGCTACACAGCCATCTCATCGCCCAGAGAATCAGAGAGGCCCTCTGGATTAAGCACGTTGAAGAGACGCCCCGCCCCCTCCGGCCCCGCCCCTTCAGGCCCCACCCCCTCACCGTGCCCCCAGCTGTCCCTGTCGCTGCTCTCGTCCGTGTTGGACTCGTACTCGGAACCAATTCCTGACTCCCGGAACCGCAGGAGCTCCAGGGCTCCCAGGACCTCCTCTCCTCCGAGAGGGGAGTCACCGTCTTGGTCGCCGGAGCTCGGACTCTCCCCCTCCTGGTCTTGGGCCTCCGCTCTGCTGCGGGGGAAACGGAAGCACTCCAGCCTCACGGCACTGCTGCCTGGCCCGAGAGATAGGCTGTTTGGGGCCCTGCTTCCTGGAGGTGAGGCCCCCCGCAAAGTGGACGCCCAGGGGCCATTGGTCATCTGGGACTGACCCTGCAGAGGGTCCGCAGAGGTGGGGGTTGTGGGGGTGTCACGCAGCACGGAGGGGGGGTTGGCACGGAAGGTGATCTCAAGAAGACTGTCCTGGGAGCCCACTGAGGGAGCACAGAAAGAGAGAGAGAGAAATGTGTATTAGAGACAGAGAGAGAGACAGCGTGAAGTAGAAAATAAGACAGGAGAATGGATGTTGATTAGAGGTAATAATATGAGAGAAAAAGAGAAGAGAAAGAAAATAGAGAGAAGATGGAGTTTGATATAAATTAAGAGATGAGGAAGTAATACAAAGGGCAGGATGACCGATGATGAGCAATGACATTAGTCTGGATCATAATGAAAAACACTCTCACCTCAGAGAGAAGAGGAGAAAAGGTTGTCATTGACAGAAGGAGAAAAGAGCAAATGAACAGAGGAGAGAGGAGGCAGGAGCAGATGGAGGCAGAGGAGAGAGAAATGAGAGAGTTCAAAGGGACCAAAAGAGAAAGGGGCAAGAGGAAGATATTAGGAGAGAGGATGAATAGATGGAATGATAAAGAAGGAGAAAAGAAGAAAGAAGCCACTGACTGGTGCTCAGTCCTCCAGCGGTTCTGAGCTCCAGCTCCTGGATCTGTCGGACCAGCAGGGAGATGTGTTTCAGCAGGTCCGTGTTCTGAAGCAGGAGTCTCTGGACTTGGGCCTGAGCTTCTGTTCTGGCACAGACCTCCAGCGACAACTGGTCCTGGAGCACACGCACCTAGGAAGACACATTAGGAATATCAGGAAAAGGATTCCCCACGCCGAAGCCAAAATGAATGTCAACAGATGCTGACATGAGAGAGTGAAGGCCTAAAATACCAGGGACACCTATACCAGGGGCCACTATACCCCAGGGCCCCTATACAAGGGAAACCAGGGCTACTATATTATAGTAACCCTGGTTTACAATCCCTGGTACCAGGACTACTATACCAGGGGATTGTATTCCCAGGACTACTATACCAGGGGATTGCATACCCAGGACGACTATACCAGGGGATTCCATACCCAGGACGACTATACCAGGGGATTGCATACCCAGGACGACTATACCAGGGGATTGCATACCCAGGACGACTATACCAGGGGATTGCATACCCAGGACGACTATACCAGGGGATTGCATACCCAGGACGACTATACCAGGGGATTGCATACCCAGGACGACTATACCAGGGGATTGCATACCCAGGACTACTATACCAGGGGATTGCATACCCAGGGCTACTATACCAGGGGATTGTATACCCAGCGCTACTATACCAGGGGATTGTATTCCCAGGGCTACTATACCAGGGGATTGCATTGCCAGGGCTACTATACCAGGGGATTGCATTGCCAGGGCTACTATACCAGGGGATTGTATTCCCAGGACTACTATACCAGGGGATTGTATTCCCAGGACTACTATAACAGGGGATTGTATACCCAGGACTACTATAACAGGGGATTGCATCGCCAGGGCTACTATACCAGGGCAAATATACAAGGGGGAGTATACCAGGGCTACTATTGAGAACCTCTGGTCCTTAGTAAAGAAATACACATACTGTATACATATGCAACAGCAGCCAATGAATGCACAACCGTAAGTCATTAAAGAAAAACAAAAAAATGACATTTTGAAATTCAGATTTCTGGGACCAACAGACACATTCATGATCAAAGCATTCTCCCTCCTGGCGCTGGCTCTGGCTCTGTTCCCTCAGCAGATGTCCCTCATTATAGCCTAGAACCATCTTAAACCTCATTAGACCAAGATATGTGATAACAGGAAAGACAGAAGGAGACACAGAGAGTAAGGAGTCACACCTTTGAGCCGGCACGCTCATTAAAAGGGATGTGTCATGGCTGGAGCAGAACTCGGAGCTAGTCTTATATAAAACACACACTACTGTCTTACTTCCTTTCTCACATCTGAACCTGCAGAAAGCAAAACCTTTGCCTAAATCCTGCAACAACTAATCAAAACTAAAACACAAATGGACCCCAATCTTAGTGTCTTGTTGTGTTATCTTGTCAAGACGGTGTAACCATGTCTAGGGGACAGTTGAACCATCTAAAAGACAGTTGAACCATGTCTAGGGGACAGTTGAACCGTGTCTAGAGGACAGTTGAACCATGTCTAGGGGACAGTTGAACCATGTCTAGGGGACAGCTGAACCATCTAAAAGACAGTTGAACCATGTCTAGGGGACAGTTGAAC
>JACXGJ010014502.1:0-14749 GCA_016801105.1 Esox niger
ACACACACACACACACACACACACACACACACACTAAGTTAGTCCTGGACATACACGCCATCACACTCTGTCAGTGTAGAGTCACTGCCTCAGGTCACTCACGCTTTCTTCTATCCTCTTCATCACATCTATATTTCTCTCTGTCTCCTATTCTATGTCTCTTTGACTTTCTTCGACTTAATTCTCCCTTTCCCACTCTCATCCTCTCTATATCTCTTTCTTCTGCATCTCTCAAAATGACATGATCTGTCCCTCCCTCCCTGCCTGCCTACCACTCTAGATGGTGTGATCTTGCTTTTGGTTCTGTTCAGATAATTATTGTTACAATGAAGAAATGTCTGCTTTGCTTACGTAAATAATTATGTTAAAGTGTTGTCTCTGCTCTGGGATAATGATGTTAAAGAGCTGTCTCTGCCCTGAAATAATGATGTTAAAGAAATGTCTCTGCTCTGTGATAATGATGTTAAAGAAATGTCTCTACTCTGTGATAATGATGTTAAAGAAATGTCTCTACTCTGTGATAATGTTGTTAAAGAAATGTCTATGCTCTGTGCTAATGATGTTAAGGTGATGTCTCTGCTCTGTGATAATGGTGTTAAAGAGATGTCTCTATTCTGAGATTATGACATTAAAGAGATGTCTCTATTCTGAGAGGATGATGTTAAAGAGATGTCTCTACTCTGAGATGATGATGTTAAAGAGATATTTCTATTCTGAGATAAAGAGGTTAAAGAGATGTCTCTATTCTGAGATGATGATGTATGGATCGTCAAACCCTCTTCTTTCACTCTTCTTGTTGTTGCAGTTTTTGGTGGTTAAAATCAAAGCGTCATTAGTTGCCCTCTCCCACTTGCATATATTTTATAATAATATTCTCTCTGTGATCACTGTCTCTCTGATCACCGTCTTGACTCTCAGCAGCTGTGGGATTGGGGAAGATGAATCTTCTCACTTCCTGTCCAACCAGGATGTTTTCCTTGTTTCAGGCATGCTGAGGACAACGTTTCCCAGTATTCATCAACAATTGAGCTCACAACACAATTGTTAATTCAATTGTACGAGAAAATGTTTACTTCTGCCGTGTCGATAGTTGTGTCAGAGACCAGGAAATTCTGCTTGAAAACTGTGTGATGTGATTGTTCACTTCCCAGGAAAATCCCTTGATTTTCCTTCTCCTGGCCCAATACTGAGTATTTTCAGCCACGCTTTGCCAAAGACAAAGTAAAAACTCCTTTATGCTATTTCTGTCCTACTTCGTCATGACAATGCAGAGGGATTTATGGATTCTTGACAAGTCTGCCAATTAGCGATGAGAGGATTGAGACGGGGGTCCCACGCATTGTTCAGTTTTCAGTGCACTGCTGATTTGACACCATGTTCCTAAGCTCATTTGATCTGTGTGGCCCTGCAAGCACCATCAGTTCAGCAGCCTTCCTAGAAGGGCCAGTGATATAAAATACAGTCGTTACCTTAAAAAAATTCCTCAGACAATATTCCTGGTCCAATCCCTTGTCAGAATGTATTGTTTTTCATTGGTCTGGTATAAAATCATTGTAAGTATGATTTATAGTAGTGACACTATCCAGAGATGTTGAGAGGTGTCTATGCCATTACAGAAATTTGAAAGATCAAATGTAAACAGTAAATAGCGCCCACTAAGTTACCAAAGCATCGTTTTTAATGGGAAAAAGGAAATGAACACTGAGTATTGTAAGTGAATGTTTATTTACAGTAATATACTGTGAATAAGATTGCAGTAAAATGTTTGATATCCTAAAACAAAAGTTTGAGTCAAATGGATTACAGCTGTAATGTGAAATAAATAACAGAGGCCACTTGCTGCCAGTTGATATACTTCAAAGGTATGATTTGTCGGTGGGCTTGTTGATTCATAAGTAATGTGTGTTTGCGTGTTGTCTTCTGGTAGGATGACCTCAGTCTCCAAAAATATTCTCCCATTTTCTCCCTTTCTAAATGTGAATGGTGGATTTCTTAAAAAGGCTATGTTCAAACCACTGCACACAGAGACGTCTCCAGGTGAAACGCGTTGGAAGGGCCCTCACTGCCCCTCATACCGTTCACTCCTGAAAAGCATTTCTATTGTTCACAGTCCATTAGTCTTCAGTCCTCTCAGACCGGCAACCTTCTATCTGTGACCTGAAGAACCCAACCATCCTCTGTGTGTTGCATTACTTTTCATCGGTACACTATGTAGGTACCTGAGGGCCATTTGGGAGTCAAAACTCACCACTCACAAATACCCATGTCACTGTATCTACATCCACAATGAATTACAGGACCTGATGGCAATGAAGCACCAAAGACTGCTGACATACGTTAAGTATGGCCGTTCTCCGGTTGAGGAACACCGTGATAAATCATCCTCTGCGTTAATCTCTGGGCTTTTTCCGATACGGCATCCAGGCATTTGCAGCAATGCACTGGTGTTGGTTGACCAGGGCCCCTGCTAGAAACGGGATCATTTTGGATCCAGGTTATGTTTTTTCAATGTGTTCAATTGGCCGTGGTTTGGTTTCTTCCATTGGAAACGTGTTTGACTTTTTATGACCTTTCTAAGGGGTGATACAAGTTGAGGTTTTTATTTTTCGTAGAGATGTTGTCCTGAAAGCCCATAAATCATCTAAGGGACCCTACATGCTTGCGGTATGTAGACATGTCAAGCATTAAATGATCTAACTTTGATTTAAAATGTAGTCATAATGTCCATTATCACCACAGACTAATGTGACTAATAACAATTTTTTTTGTGATAAGCAACAATAAATATGGACTGAAAATGAAAAAACATTAGGGAATGAGTTTAGTAGATAATATAGCACATTGGCCATTTTAGGGGGCTGTTTAACAGAATGAATGTTGCTTGTAACAGTTGCTGAACTGACTTTACATTGACCCAACATTCTACATGCAACATCCAAAATTCTCCATCTAACTTCCAACATTCTACATCCAACATCCAACATTTTACATCCAACATTCTACAACATTTAGGAATCTTCCAATCAGAGCCCAGATATTGGGCATGTGATCAGTTTCAGATTTTGAGCTGAAGGGAGAGAAATTGCCTTCTTGTATTGAAATGTCTGCAGTCCCTATCTGGTTTGTTGGTACAGAAGAATATGCGATTATTATTTACTCATCATTCACTTATACATATATATCAATAACACATTCACACAGAAGTCAGTTTTTGTGTCTGACTACTGAAATATCTATGCTATCTGTGATCCATGCTAATTCAATGAGTAAAACACAGAGGCGTTGCTAGGATCACAATTCATTCAGGGCTTAGCCCCTCCTTACCGCGACGGAAAGTACAGGGTTTGGAATGTACATGCTGGAGGAACATTTCGATGTTCCTGCTAGCAGCCTACACATCTACATTGTCATAATGCGCGATCAGAACTATAGATGAATGGAGGGGGTAAATTGGGGGGGTAAATTTGAGATGCTGGGCTATATTCATAAAACCCCAGGCCTAACGACGCCCCTGGTATAACACATTGGCTAACATCTGTAGCTCATAAGTCCACTTTCAATGACCACTCAACCAAATGGAGACAAGACCCAGCAAACCTTTAACACCCGTCTCTAAATGAATGGGGTTAGTTGACGTTCGATGTTCATTTTCGGCATGCGTGTCCTGATTTGTCCGTTTGGGAAATACATAAAACAGGACACATTATGATGCACTGCCTGCGTGTGGTGTCACACTGACACCTTCTCAACAGCTAAAATGAAAGAAAACGAAACAGGACGTCTCTAGCACAAACACACACACAGCTATTTTCAATCGAACATAATGTGAAATAGTCTCTCAGGTGAGACAATCATCCTCTTCGGTTTGACAGGCTCTTGTAGCGATTTAGTAAGACCACATTCTTGAGTGAAAAGGAGCATGTAGGTTTTTAGTATATTTCTGTTACACCTGTTTACCTTTGTCAGGATCTTCTCTACATGACCAAACAATGTAACATTTCTGCTTTGCTCCCAAATAGCTTTGCCTAAAACAGGGCACCGTAATCTATAGTATGTACTGTGTGTTCTCACGTTACAAAGCAAAGCTCTGTGGCATATTGATATTCACGGGATGGATGCTATTTCCACCAGTAGCGCAACATGGTGGCGTTCGTTGGTGACATCATCCTGGATGCTTCCCAAATGGCGTGCTGAACCCTATGCGGTGCACTGCATTTAATTGGGGCCCATTTGGCTCTGGTCAAAATGTGTGCCCAAGGGAATAGGGTGCCATTTGGGACAAGACCCCTGTGATCAGCAGTGCATTAATCCTGCCTTTGTGTGATGAGGTAATTGGGTCTCTCTCTCTAGCTCCCTGTCTGTGTCTTCTCTATAGCCCCCAGTACTAATAACGCTGCTCTGATTGCTTGGCTTCCCTGAGGGAGGGAGAGAGAGAGAGAGAGAGAGATACGGTTGACAGTGAAAGAGAAAGGCAGAGAATAGGAGCAGAGGGAGAAAGATGGAGGACAAGGAATGACAGAGATACTGAAGACAATGAAAGAGAACCGCAGAACATTGAAACAGGCCTTGTGCTGGTAGAGATGTAGGGTTTAGAGTGTGAATGAGAGAGAGAGATTGAAACAGGTCTTGTGCTGGTAGAGATGTAGGGTTTAGAGTGTGAATGAGAGAGAGAGATTGAAACAGGCCTTGTGCTGATACAGCTGTTGGGTTTAGAGCATCAAGGCACATTCAGGTGTCAATCTCAGCCAGGATTAATAAAGCCCAGAGGACAAAGCTTATTGCTGGAATACTGTCACAGTCTAAAGATATCTCTAACTCTCTCCCTCTCCCTGGTTCTCTCTATCTGTCTCTCTCTTTCAATCATCTCCCTCAACCCATCTGTCTCTTTCCCTGTCACTTTCGTGATATTTCTTTCTATATCTCTTTCCCTCTCTTTCCCTCTCTATCTCTTATTTGTCTCTCACTCTCTCACTCTCTTTCACTCTAAGTCCGCCTCAAAACTAAAAGTAATGCATATTTCAGCCTTTGTAGTGAATCTATGTTGTGAAAATTGTCTCTGCATGTTCAGCCTCACTCAATCGGTCTTTTGTCTCTTTTAGATTGCTAACAATGCTTTAATATGGCTTTAATCCATCCATATCGGAAGAAAATATCTGAAGCGGTTTTGGCCAGATGGGAGCAGGAGGCCGAATCCTGGGCGGTCTCTGCTCCCCCAGTCCCCGGGCTGTCTTCCTCCTCTGTAGTGCAACACAGCAAACTCCTCCTCAGGATCTCTTCAAATCCTCCCTCGGCGCGGTCCCAGAGGGAGGAACATGTGCAGGCGTGGAATTGGCACTGCTGCATGTCCCGCGGAAGATTCCGGAATCTGACAACTTTCTTTGGGGGCGTTGGTGTGACACTGATGAGGCAGGCAGGAGGGTGTTCGTGTCACAGAGTAAATACTGTATGTAGTCAGCCTACACAGTAGAAAAGCCTTTAAATGACCCACAAGAGCCAACAGAGCTCAGAACAAACCAATGAGAAAATAATTATCGTATACCACAGTAAAGATAACTATGGCGGCCTGGCAGAACATTACCAGGGATGAAACCCAGTATCCATTGATCCCTAAATGGTTTATATGATATGGATAAAAATTACAGCTGAAAGTCTGCATGTTACCCCTGTAGTCATGACATGACATCTTAAATCTGACGTGCTTGAATACAGAACAAAAAAAACCTAAAGATGTGTCACTGTCAAGACTTTTAAAGCAAATGTAATGAAAATAACCAAAACACGGTCACATCGGTTTAGTTTGGACCATAATATCCCATTATGGCTGATCGATCTTAAAGTCTAGATCCCCAGGTGAGATTGTCAATAGAACTTTTTACTCTGGGATCCTTGGGCATTTGGGTAACCTAGGCATGCTTTTGTTCTGCTATTTTAATTATTTGAATATTAATAGTTACAAATTATTGGAATGAGTGCGTGCGTTTGTGTACATTTCTTTACTTTTCAACTTGGGTAGTGGAAACTGTCACCTTGGCAACCACTTGAAATGTTTTCCAGGGTTTTTACATTAGAAATCAACATTCTGTATAAATAACAGAAGCACACACACACTAACAAAGGGTATACACTGTGTGAGTTTCTAACACATTGTCAGTCTGTGTGTGGTTGTGTGCGTGTCTGTGATCACATGTCCATGTTTGCATCATCGCTGGTCAGTAATCCGATGTCCAAGATGTGGCTTTGTGTCTCAGCTGATGAGTTCATTTCGCAGGGCGTCACCAGTGGTTACCTTCCTCCGAGGGGTGGTCATCGATGTGACCCATGCGGGTCAAATCCTCAGGCTTGCCAGTTCAGGATGTCGTTTCCTTGCAACTGACGAATCGTTGTTGTAGTTTGTGGTCAAGGTGTTCCACCCGGCCGACAGCCCAAACACAAACAGCTCAATACAGGTGTAATGCGCAACTGTCAGGAGGGAACTGAGCGAGGTAAAACGCAAAACAAACAATCGTCATCGCACATCCATCCATCTGACGGTTTATTTAAACAGCTGATTAGTAGAAAAGGGAGTTGACCTAAAACCAGATTATCTGAGCTTTAAGCAGCTAATCCTCTCCTTTCAGGATTTTAGTTGTTGATATGATCCACTGCACATTACTCGGTTGGAGTGAGTGAGCGAGTGCGTGTGGTTGTTTGTGGGATTGGGCTGCTTGTACGTCTCTATCCCGATGCAACTGATTCAGACTGTCAGGCCTAAAGAGCCTGGGTGATGGGAGGGACTGGCGAAGGGGCCCTCCTGTAGTCACTGGCCCGGGGGCCACAGTCCGTGTCTGTGTGGATCAGGCAGAGCTAACCGCCACACAAAGACACGGGAGGACGTCCAATCAACTCGCGTGGCTCGTGGCGCACATGCAGACGCACGGCCACCTTCGCTGGACCTTCTGCGCGTCATTGGTCACATTCATGGAATCGCGAACCCATTGTGTCCGGGCTTTTCAAACAGGAGGCCTTCTTCTTTGCCTCATCCGTGTTGTTTTTTCGTACTCCCCCCCCTTTTTTTCTTTTTTTCCCTTCTCCACCACCTCAGAGGAACAGAACCTGATGAGTCATCGGTCTGTCGAGGCAGGGGCACCAGAAGGCCTCCCAGACTGCCCTCCTCCTGTCGCTGTCCCGGAGGGAGGGAGGGAGGGAGCACGAGAGAGAGTGGGAGAGAGACGAGAAAGAAGGGAGATAGAGAGCTAATGTGAGGGAGGCAGCATGCGCCTGTGCGTGCGTGCGTCTGAGTGTGTGTGCACGTACTCGTGCATGTGTGAGTCTGCACCCCGGCTGTCCCTCCACACCCTGTGTAATCTCACTCCAGGGTGACTCATATTCTGGCCTCACTAGGCCCAGATCAGACCAGGACAGCGGGTATTGTCCCTGACCCAGACATTAACCACCTTGCCTCCCTTTATCCCAGGCTGTTCTGCACAGTGTGACCCCTCCAAGGATTGCCAGTCGAATCTTTGCACACCAATGAATGTATTGGCGAGGGCATACCTTGGTGGGGCGACTCACTAATAAGCAGAAATTGTTTGAACGATTTGGTATAAATGGAATGGAGACTCCTAGAAAACCAAACGTTTCTGTGTAGAATGTACAGTTCTACGGTTTGTCTCATCATTGGAACTCTTTTTGTATTTCGGTAGAATGTTGTACTTCCAACAATCTACGGGTCTTTAAATAACCCCCTGTAAATCAGAACCTTCTGTATAGTGTTATACAAAGAACCCTTTTATAATCTAAATGATTCTGGGTGGAACCAGTTGATCTCACTATGACTCCTCCTAGAACCTGGAAACAATTGAAGTCTACCTAATTCACCTGATTATTGATGACAATACATGACACAGATCAGAAGTGCCTACTCTGAGGTCTTACTTGTACACAGAGGGTAGATAAGACAGGTCCAGGGGTGTCCAAACTATTCCACAGAGGGCCGTGTGTCTGCAGGTTTTCGCTCTCTCCTTGTACTTGACTAATTAGGTTACTAATTGGTTAGTTACATCCTTTGCCTGGTTGTTTAGATGTGAACTGGGAACCAATTCATTGGAAAAAACTAAAACGTGCAGACACACAGCCCTCCGGGGAATAGTTTGGACACCCCTGGCCTAGTTTATAAAACCCCACTGAGCTCAGTTTGTTCTTAGTCTAGGACCAGGCTTGTCCAAGAGCTGGCATCTGTGGGTCGTACTGGCGTGGCCATCCATGTTTTTGGGTGTAATTAGGAAGCACGCTGAGGGTGGTTTCTTTACAACCACATTGTGACAACTGCAAATGAAAAATACTGTTATAAAATATGTGATAACATTTTCTTTAAAAGAATAGCTATTAGGACATAAATCCTCTACAGAAAACTATTCGAACCACTAACTCCAGAGTGGGTCTTTTGGATGAAAACGGTTCTTGGAAGAACACGGTCAATACTATAAGTGTTTTGTAGACAGTCTAATGAGCAGTTTTAGTTTGTCTTCGAGGTGATAAATTTCCAGTGAATACTGCCATCATCATGACGTCACTCATCCACTTAGAAAGGTATGTAAAGAAAACGAGAAAGACTCAGAAGATATATCACAATATCAGCCACAATCAGATCAACTGACTGCTGGCACGTTAGCCCAAAGCACACACACACAACCAACCACACAGCTAGCTGTGGTACTTAAACACACACTCTATAGGTCCAGACTGTGATTATGTGCGTGCGTGCGTGCATGTGGGTTTTTGCAACCTTAATTAAGTAGAGTCAGTTTGTTCTGCCAAAGCTAACAACAGTCAAACCAGTGAACCCTGCATGGTTTGGAGACCGGGAACAAAAACAGGGAGAAGGAAGCGCATCAGACATTTGAAACGAAAGCTTGTGTGACGCTTGCCTAGTGACACACACACATAAAACCCAGTGTGTTGATAGAGACAGTGTTGGAGCATGGTCTCTGTGGACAGATAACATTACTTAAGTACTTAAATGGATAGTTCAGGGTTTTGGCAGTAAGCCCCTTGATCAACGTCCCCAGAGCCAGATGAACTTGTGGATACCATTTGCATGTATCTGCATCCAGAATGAAGGAAGCTCGCGCAAGCCAATGCTATGTAGCGTTGTTGCAATGAATGGACGTCTACAGGAACGGCTAGCATGTAAACGCTGTTACAAAAATGGGTCACTTGTAACTTGTTCAACTACAAACAACAATGAACCCACTCTTACATGTAGGATATATATATATATATATATATATATATATATATATATACTCTGATCCGATCCACTGGCCTCGAATGACACTATTTCAAGCCACAAGTGTAAATTAAAGCTCTGTTCATCCAGTCAGATAAAACAAAAGCTATTGGTTCTTTATTAAGAGTACACACTTCTGACTGGGGGAAAACCAAGGCTCAAACTGTTCAACCTGTAGCCCGGCTTTGGCCTTCAGATTACACAAGCCCACAAAGAATTTGAAAAAAATTCAAACATTAATAAACCTCTTTATCTGTTAGGCAAGATACCGAGAACTGCAATGACAGCAAGCAGATGTGTGACCCATTACCATGAAAAGGACAGAGGGTGGATCACCAACAACATTTTAGACAAAACCAATACTCATCTCTTTATTTTCCCGGCATTTCACATTTCGGTTGCACATTGTTACGTCACAGTACAGAGCTGATAATAAAATTTTAAATGCCTTATGCTTTTGAGAATTTGTGTAATGTGTGTGTTTTAACCATCCCAAAGATGCAGAACGGACAAATGTGTAGTAGGATTGAAAGTTCTTTAAGCGAGAATAAAGTGAGAAAAACAATAAGAAAATAAAGAGGAGGAAAGAGATGACGAGAAAGATGAGGGAGCCATTTGCATGTGTGTGTATAATCAAGTCTTTTCATCACAGGACAGTTAAAGTTGATGGAGCATAAAATCTGATTGTGTCTTTCATGTCTGAGCAGTTCCCCTGGCAAATCTGTTCCCCTGTAAAAAAAAAAAAAGAAGGGAAAAATTGGCCAAAGGGGCTGCCAATAAAAATATTTTCTAAACTTTTTTATGAAAATAATCCTTAAGATTTGGCTTCTTCCCAATGGAAAACATCCAGAGATCTAAAATTCGGACTGACAATGTTGAAGTAACATCGTATTGTATCGCAGAGAAAACGTATTATGATTTGTGATTGACAAAGCACTAAATCTATTCCGAGAAATAGTGCTCACTAGCTTCATACTCCTGAAGGCTGTATTGATTGAGCAGACGTGGGGAAGAAATACGCTGAGGGACACAGAACAAATAGTGCACATTTACTGTCTATAATAAGGAGAACCTGTTAAGCACAACCAGACAGGCCAGCAACAGCACAACGCTGTGCGCAGCAGCACGAACGGCAGAACAAAGAGGATGTGCGCGTTCGTTTCGTCAGGTTAAAGTTCTGGTGATTAAGTGAAGCCAGGACAGATGTGCGGGCCGACTGGAAATGACTAGCAGCTGGCGCCCGTGGAGGAGCTGCGTTCGAGGCAACTAGTTAAGGTGTTGCACGCGGGAGACTGATTAGGAACCGGTAGCAGCTGGCGCTTTCTGGTTGCTAGGAAGCTGCGTTTTGTTGACTAGCAGCCGGCGCCCGTCGAGGAGCGGCTTTCGAGGCAACTAGTTAAGGTGTCGCGCTCACGGGAGACTCATTAGGAGTATGTAACAGCTGTTGCTTTTTTGGGGTTGCTAGGGAGCTGTGTTTTGTTAATCCTTAACTCCGTTTAATCTTGCGTCCGGAAGGCCCGTCTATTAAGATGAGAACAGTCATTTGGCAAATCTAAATGCCTACGTTTAAACTAAAGGGTTCTGCATATGAACGAGGCGTGTTTTGTGGTTGTACTGTGCGGAGAGAATGAGAAGCGACGAGTGAGAGGCATAGCGATATATGTCCCTTTTTATTTCTGTTAAGTCTGTTTCCATAAAGGTAGGCCTATACTTTTACAGAGGTCCTTTTGGTCATTCAAAGTTGAACACTGGTTAATATTTTCCTGTGTGTTCATACGACCGTGGATGTTTAGATCACCTCAGCTCCACCACCCCCAAACTGTACAACGCTCGTCTCAGATAAGGCGAGTCCCAAAAATCACCCTATTCCTCAAGGGCTCCGATCCAAAGTAGTATGCTATATAAAGAATCCATGTTCGGTGTTCTGGACTGATATTTTATTGACCTATTTAGCCGGGTTTTGTGAGTGTTTCTCAGAATGTCGGGATGCGTAGCCTGTGGGCTTGAGAATTGCTTTATTCCGAAATGTAACCATTTTCCATCCACGTGGCATTTTCGCCCACTAGGACCTGGTCGTGCATTCAAAAGTAGTGCATTCATCTTATATAATTAGCTCATGCCGGTTTTATTCAATTACTGATAGGAGCATGTTGTTTTTTTTAACCTTTTTACTGAAAGACCTATCTATTTAATAAAGGACTGGTTTCTCAGCACAATATTTTCTGGGTGATTCAAGTGCAGTTTAATCTGGGTCCAAACAACTGGACTACATGGTTGGGACATAAACAAGCTCACACCAGATCCACAGCTATTTGGATGTTTGTCCACGTCCCTGGAGGGCCTCGAGATCCCTCCCATACTGGCTACTAGGCACAGTGATGGGTACCGTAGGGTCAAGTTAGTTCACAGCTTCCTTGGGGGCTGTGTATGGGGATAGCAGAAAGCTAAGTACCATGGTTATGAGAACTAATGGTTCAGTCCTGGTGCTAGGTAGTCATTTAGATGTTTTAAAATGTCCTCTCTTAGTCCTTAGCTTAGTGGTCTCTAAACCTCCGACCGGAAGTCTCACGGTTGTGTTGTGGTAGGGAAGTCAAAGGGCTTGGTGATTAGTTGACAAGTTGATTCAGGTGTGCTTCCTTTGGAATTTTATTAATGCATGAAAATGCCAGGGGTCCCTTGGACAGGAACCTAGGGCTGCATTTTATTAAAAAAATTATGAAAGCAATGTTTTTTTATTCCTGAAATGGCACACCGAAAACCTGCTCTGCCAGGCCCACATCCCTGTTGGTGTGCCGCAACCAAGATTCAAACTCAGTGCTAACAATACCGATGTAGACCTGGCAGGCTATTGGGGCCTTTATATCTTTCTTTGTAAAGTTAGCAAGACTGAGTGAGAAGATCCCCAAGACAGTGAGGTGAAGAGTTGGAGGTTCCCTAGGAAGAGAGAGAGGGGAAGTGAGAGGTCAGCTTGTGTTTGTAATTACAGGAAGGCCGCTTGTCTGCACAGGTCATGTAATCTCACAACTTCATATGTAGAACAGGCTCTCTGTTGTAATTTGCAGGGAAACTATTCACTTTTCCCAAATCTGCACTCTATTTCTTTATTGTGTGTGTGTGTGTGTGTGCGTGCGTGCGTGCGTGCTTACTATAGCCTGCAAGGCTGTCTTTTATAATTCAGCTTTTTCATGACAGCCTTTCAACTCTTCTCAGAAGATCTCCCTCACGCTATTCGCTCATCTCACTCGTTTTCACCTCAACTTATTTCTTCTGCTTTTAGCCCGGTTCTACCCAGTTCTACCCTGCCTGCCTTGTTATCACGCTGGGAAGCTTTCATTGTCGTATTCCCCTTTTTCCAACCCTTTCATTCCTTCTCTCCTGCACTCCTGCCTTCCCCATCTCCTCCTTCCTCCTTCCATCCATATCTCCTCCTTCCTCCTTCCCTCTACCACTGCCTCTTCTCTTGAATCTTGAGGGTTCCCATCAAGCCATGGGGCTTGACATGTAATTTGGGTGTGTCTCTCCCTTTCATGCCCTCTGTGCTCCCCCTCTCCTCCCCTTCTCCTCCCCTCTCCTGTCAGGGGCGCCGATAGGTAGGGAGAAAGATAGCTTTTGATCACTTGTCTTAGCGGGGAACCCTTATTGCCACATGCTGCCCCTGGCTGGCGAAAGAAAGGAAGGCAGAAATAAAAGTGAGACGGAAAGAAGAAAGAAAAGATGGAGAGAGTGAAGGAACGTTACATCAGAGGTGGTAACATTTACAGCAGCGTCTGGTTGCCAATGGCTTCCAGGAGGATACAGGGACAAGAATCACACAGTGAACTTAACTAGACATTCACGAATAAATATAAATATTACAAGCAAACCGTTGTCCCAGAATATGTAGTACTTATCAATACGGGGCAAGTACTGTTTTAGTATTGGAGCACATTCTGAATTGTTTTTTTTTTTTTTTAATCAAAAAAGTTAGACCAAAATATCTGTACCTATGATGTGAGGAATCTCCTGGACTCTGAAGGCTCAATTCAATCAAACCAGAAGTGCAGTATTTACTCAGCTCTTCTTTTTCACAGATTGCTCTTGGGTACTGTACACACACCTGTCCACTTCACCAGGTGCTGTAGGTTTTGGGGAGGATTTGGGCTTATGAACCCCCATCACTTTTCACCATTAGATGTGAGTGGCCTTGTGATGATCACTGAAGGAAAATACACCGGGGAACATTTCTATAGCGGGTTTGATTGAATGCCAGCCTCAGGCTCTGGAAGTAGTTTTATGTGACATTAATCTACTCTTACATATCTGCTTTTTCTCTTTGAGTTTGGGGATGTTTTCAAATCATTTACAGCTGGGCTATGGTTTGCCCCAAGATACACACTGAGGTGTGGGAAGAAGAATGCATGTCCCAGCGTGTGTGTCTGTGTGTGTCTGCATGTGATTGCGTGTTACATGATGCCTCACTCACTGGGACTGTGCGTCCCAGGTTGTGTCTTGTGTTTGTTTGCAGGTATGTGTGTTTGTGTGCTAGCTTGTCTCCCCATATGTGACCAGACATATAATTCACTGGTCTCTGGCAACCAAATGCTCGATTTCATGGCATATGAGACCAATTTCAGTCAGATTTATGACATCTCTGGTCAGCTTATAGCATTGAAATCTTTAGCTGCCAGGATGCAACTCAGAGAGGGAATCAGAAATTATGTGTGTCTGTCTGTGTGTGTGTGTGTGTGTGTGTGTGTGTGCACATATCTCAGAGCTATTTCTGAATCCTGCTCCCTTCTCAAGTATCTACAGTATTATATGTGTGCCAGGGGAGTAGCAAGAAGGAGTAAGGAGGGGTAAGATGTTTTACGGAGGAGGGAGTAAAATTGATGAAAGAAGAATAAGGAGGTGTATTGAGAAAAGAGGGGGAAGGAGGTTTGAAGGGGTGTACAGAAGTATAAGGAGAGGTAAAGAGAAGTGAAGAGGAGCAAAGAGAAGTGAAGGGGAGAACGGAAGTGTAAAAAGGAGTAAGGAGAAACCTCTATGTTTGAAACAATGCAGTAGCAGCCAATTTCTCCACACACTTAAAATATCCCGTTTTAAATCCACATTCACAAAGTGCCGCAGGCAACTCTAAAATACCCCTGTTTCCAACAGCACAGCTCCATAATAACACATATTTAATCACTGCGTAGAGAGCTAACACATCATGCATTTATTCATCTGTTTCATCTCCACGGTGGTTCATTGAGAAGACAAGAAATACAATAATCAGTAGTTTCAAGACACGCTCAAAGAATAACAAACGTAGTCATCAGTTAGACATATATGGTAGCAGCACTGGTGCATTCAAGTGTTGCTATGGATTCCTCCGCGGAACCGCCAGGGTTTCAATTTCATCCAGGGGAGTAGGATTCCTCCTTCCCCAGACAGAGAACATTGATCCTGGGGTGAGCTGGCAGGGGAGGGTGTGTGTGTGTGGGGGGGGGGGGGGGGGGGGGG
>JACXGJ010014503.1:0-14747 GCA_016801105.1 Esox niger
CCCAGGTTCCATGTATGTGATCTACTCCAGAAATAGCACACCTGATTCAAAAAGTCTGCCATTCTCAATTTACAAGCTGCAGGCAGCTGTCTATCTTTTGTCTTGAATCCACTTATAGAAGGCAATCACATAATGCATTTAATGCTCCACACACAGAATGGATGCATTTTCATATTTTCAATTGGAGACACATTGTTGTACACATTTTGGATTTCGGTCTCTTGTACACTTTGCCAAAGCAGCTCTAGGAGTGTCATTGTCTTCGCAGTCCCAGACTCACTGGATTATGGAGGTCTATGTCAGCTTACTCCACTGGGGACTACAATTGCATGATTTACAATTTGTGGAAACCTTGAAGAGAAAACAGCCAGGCGATCCAAAAAACAAGCAATACTTAGTCATAGTCAGTTTGAAAAGCTTACTATATTCACTGTAATCTGGTATAATATTTTTAAGTCAGATTTTCTATTGATGGATTTAAGTGGTAGATTTTCCACACTTGTTTATGCAGTTAGTTGCTTGATTGTAATGTGATTCCTGAGAGATTTCCCCAATAATATTGTACAGGACACATCTAATCTGCAAGTGACATTTGGTAGTGTTTACAAAAGTTGTATGTGCTTCTAGTTTCTGTTGGCAAAACATTATTTTACAGTGTAGACACTGCATTAAGAGGCACACTATCAAAGGCAGTTATCTTTTCATTCAAATCCTTCTCTTACAAATGTAATTGTCCAACATTAAATTAACATGAGTTTAAACAGCCAATCACAAAATCCATTTATATGCATACAAGATCAATATAAAACACCCTCTGGACAGATCTGACCTCTCCTCTCCTTTTCTCTCTTAATAAACATTTACATTATACATTTTATACATTTACATTTATACATGATGACATCTGACCTGATGATGCGCATTAAGGTAATTGTTTGTCCACTTCAATCAGTACAAAGTTTAGGAAGGAGAAGTGGAGAAACAGTTTGTATATACAGTTCTGGAAAAAAATAAGAGACAACTGCACCTTTTTGTTTCCTTTCCAGAAAAGGAGGAACAGAAGCGTTCAATTTGCAGTGGTCTCTTAATTTTAACCCTCCTTTTCCTCATTCAAATCCTTCCTTTTTGACTTTTTGGTAAATGAAAGAAGAAGGTGCAGCGGTCTCTTAGTTTTTTCCAGAGCTTTTATGTGACACAATACAATGGTTTAATGTCTGTTCTCACTACTTAATAAGGTCAAATGTAATCGCCATTGTTCTGCTGAGGTAAAGGGAAACCCGCAATGCCAGTAATTGATTATGAGATTGTTTCATTAAAAAAAAACAATGTTTTTGGTTAGAAATACTAAATTATCTATTTATAACAACTTTGTTGAAATCATTTCTATTTTAAAAGCTACAGAAATCTGCCCACGTCGCCTGTGGCTTATCTTTCAATGAAAATCAATATTGACATTGTTTAAAGGAAAAATTTCGGCAACCACATGCGTAGGCTGCTATAGTCTTTCCTGTGTAGCAGCTGTATCAAGAGATTCGGCAGGTTTTTTAGTGTCACGCCCTGACTATGCCCCTAGCCATCTTCGCACTGGCTGGGGCCATAGTCAGGACGTGGCCAATAGAGGTTCCTCTAGCCACCTCTATGCACTTGGGTCTCCCCAATTGGAGGCAGGTGTTGTGTATTGCCTCCAATTGGGGAATCTATTTAAGTTGACTGTTTTGGGCACATGGTGTGGTTTATTTTGGTTAGCAGCCGTAGGCTACGCAACCCAGTCATATTGTCTGTTTTGAGTTTGTATGTTTGTTTCTTTTGTTCCATTATTAAAACATGGATTATTCCCTCCATACCGTCTCTGCGCCCGTGTCCTTCCACCAATTCCACCAGCTTTATGACATTTAGACCCCTCTGGTCCAGTGATTATGGGTTGACTGAACTCTGGTGCTCTGCACAAGCTTTACTGCCCTCTACCAATAATGTGTAAAAGGATACAATGATGTATAGCACTTGTGTATTGATAGGAAACTATCAGAAATTACATAAAAGACAGATTCTGGAGAAAAATGCGCAGCTAAATCCCAGAATTTGAAGCCTACTGAAGTTAGTTGCAGGCAGACAAGCATTATCTACCATCATATTAAAGATGAAGCCTGAGCAGCCTGACAGTGTGATTGTATTATAAACTGAGTGGTTTGAACTTAATATTATCTTTTCATATTTACGGTTTACGGTTAAATGTGTTTAAGGGCTGTGTCAAGGTACAAGGTAATGGGGAAAACTACTCCTAACTCTTGTATAATGGTAATAGCATATACCATACAGTTAACCAGTTTGTAGAGAAAATAAAATGATCTAGAATACAGCCTCAAGACAAGTATTATTTCAAGTGACATTAAGTGTTGTGTTTCATGTTGTTTTCAGTAAACAATCAACATTTCTTTTTTGACAACAGAACATCTTCCTCACTAAATTTGGGACACTTTGTATTGGAGATTTTGGAAGAGTCACTGAAAAGTGTGGTACTTCTTTGATAATGATAATAACTTGTTAAAATATATTCCAGTACAACAGAGATTTATCCAGTTTGATGATTGACTGCTTCGTTTCTGTCCTACTAGTGTTAAAACATCTCCAGAGAATGGAATATTGGCCTATTTGGGTCCAGAAATTCTGAAAGGTGAAATATATGACAACAAAAGGTAATTTCTATTTTTTTATAATATCAGTAGTAAACTGGAAGCCTTTGACACACTGAAGTCATGGCCCATAATATAGTTAATCATATTCAAGAGAATCACAATGCCAACTGATTGATCCAAATGTTCCTTGTATCATAAACAACTAATATTGTCATTTCTTAATGAATAATATTATTTACCCATGATACATAGTGGTTTTTGTTCTCTTCGAATATGGCATATGACACCAACAACTGAAGCGGTGAAATAGTTGCAAATTGCATTGAGAGGTTAGCTCATAGCTTACATGACAATTACTGGAGGCATTTGTATTTAAAAAATGTTGTTAACCTTCTCTGTGACCAATAACTAATGGATATTGTGGTGCATTTAACTTCTGGTTAATGCAGTTAGCATCTAACCAGAAGTGCAAATCGGAGAGGGCTGGAAATGTAGAACTATTAAGTATAGTGTATCTTTATTTTGGAATGTACAGTGGGGAGTGGGGAGAACACGTATTTACACAGTCGGGAGAACAAGTATTTGATACACTGCTGATTTTGCAGGTTTCCCTACTTACAAAGCATGTAGAGGTCTGTCATTTGTATCATAGTTACACTTCAACTGTGAGAGATGAATCTAAAACAAAAATCCAGAAAATCACAATGTATGATTTTTAAATAAATAATTAGCATTTTATTGCATGACATAAGTATTTGATACATCAGAAAAGCAGAACATAATATTTGGTAGAGAAACCTTTGTTTGCAATTACAGAGATCATATGTTTCCTGTAGTTCTTGACCAGGTTTGCACACACTGCAGCAGGGATTATTGCCCACTCCTCCATACAGACCTTCTCCAGATCCTTCAGGTTTCGGGGCTGTCACTGGGCAAGAAACACAAAAGAACTGTCAATTTTCCTATGGGGCTCCATGGAAGATCTCGCCTCGTGGAGTTGCAATGATCAGGAGAAGGGTGAGGAATCAGCCTAGAACTACAAGGGAGGATCTTGTCAATGATCTCTAGGCAGCTGGGACCATTGTCACCAAGAAAACAATTGGTTACACACAACACCTTGAAGGAATAGAATTCTGGAGCACCTGCAGGGTCCCCCTGCTCAAGAAAGCACATTTACAGGCCCGTCTGATGTTTGCCAGTGAACATCTAAATGATTAAGACACTTTTACTAAAACTGGGTGAAAGTGTTGTGGTCAGATGAAAATCATGTTTTTTGGCATCAACTCAATTCGCCGTGTTTGGAGGAGGAATACTGCATAGGACATCAAGAACACAATCCCCACTGTCAAACATGGACGTGGGAACATTGTGTTTTGGGGTTGTTGTTCTGCTAAGGGGACAAGACGACTTCACTGCATCAAAAGGACGATGGACTGGGCCATGTACTATCCTCTTCCTTAAACCAGGGCATTGAAAATGGGTTGTGGATGGATATTCCAGCTTGACAATGACCCAAAACACACGGCCAAGGCAACAAATTAGTGGCTCAAGAAGAGGCACATTAAGGTCCTGGAGTGGCCTAGCGTCTCCAGACCTTAATCCCATATGACCTGTGGAGGGAGCTGAAGGTCCGAGTTGCTAAACGTCAGTCTCAACCTTAACGACTTGGAGAAGATCGGCAAAGAGGAGTGGGACAAAATCCCTCCTGAGTGGTGTGCAAACTTGGTGGCCATCTACAAGAAACATCTGACGTCTGTGATTGCCAACAAGGGTTTTGCCACCAAGAACTAAGTCATGTTTTGTAGAGGGGTCCGATTCTTATTTCTCTGATAAAAATGCAAATTATTTTATACTTTTTGTCTGGATTGTTGATGTTATTTTGTCTCTCATTGTTCAAAAGAACCTACAATTGAATTTATAGACTGATCATTTCATTGACAATGAGCAAACATACAAAATCAACAGCGGATTAAATATTTTTTTGCCTCCCTGTACATGTAACAATTGAACTTCCTTATGAGACTTAAGAGAGAGTTTAGTCAAATCCTTATTACCATGCATTTCTATTTAGGAATATTTAATTAATAATAATAATAATAATTTTTTGCCCAAGGAAACCTCATTTGATGCATGTAGAACCTCTTTTTAGCAATAAGACATTTATGGGTGACAAAATGTTGTGTTATTTGCCCCGTTTTGCAGTGATATATGGTCCCTGGGGTGTGTTCTGTATGAGATGTGCATGCTTACGTCTGCGGTAAGTTTTACTTCCATCTCAATGATGGCTACTTGTTAATGCAGAAAGCTGATTAAAAGTAACAGTTTCTTTTTCACAGTTCACTGCAGAGAGCACAGTTAAGCTCATCCCCAAAATATTAGGTGGCCCCTATCCATCTCTCTCAAATAAATTGTCATCTGATCTCCGTGACCTGCTGTGTAACATTTTCCAACAAGACCCATCCAGAAGGCCTTCTGTTGATGATATCCTTGCAAAACCCTTCATTATATGTTTCCTCAAGGAAAAGGTTTGAAATACAATATTTGAAGATAAAACCATTTATGTGTTTATTTTTTATAAATAATCATTTTATTTTCTCATAAATTGTCTTTCCATACCAATTTATTAATCTGTCTCAAATCATTTGTTTACAGAGTCAGAGGACCATGAAAGTACTCCAGGAAAAATTGGACATGCTGAGAGCGTTGGCTGATGGCTTGGAGCGAGTGCACGAGGGCACTACCATAGGCAGTCTGGCGGGAGGTGTTATTGGGGCCGCTGGAGGAATCACCTCCATAGTGGGGCTCATCCTAGCTCCCTTCACTCTGGGCGCCTCTCTGATCGTCACTGGGGTGGGTGTTGGGGTGGCTGTCGCTGGTGGAGCCACAGCAGGAGTATCTAACATAACCAAAATGGTCAATGAGTCTACAGACCGAAAAGCCGTCAAGAACATCATCAAGGAGTTACAAGAGAAGATGATCTGTGTGGTAACATCTATACAAGACATCGCTGAGGGGTTGGAGACACTGAGGACAAGTGTCCACATTGATGCAGAATATGATATATCTACTGCTGAAAATCTGTCAAGGGCTGGAGCACGAGCTGGGAGGGGCCTAGGGGCCATTCCAGAGCTTATCCGATTGGTCCAAGTGGCCAGTATTGGCAGGGTTGCAGCCCAAACTGCCAGGGCAGTGCGTGTGGCAGAAATGGCAACAGGAGTATTCTCTGCTTTATTTGTAGCGGTTGATATTTTCTTCATCGCCCTGGATGCTAAAGAGATCCATCACATCCGTCAAGCGAAGACAAACGAACAGTCTGGTCAAATGATGGACAATACGCTGAATCCTGGGATTGAAAACTCAGAGCCTGGGGTCAGATCAAATGTTAGGTCAGAGACCATGAAGTTCATCCAGACAATCAGACTGACAGCTAATCAGCTGCAGGAGAGCCTGGATGAACTGAATACCATAATTTTAGACCTGGAAGTGTAAAGACACTTCAGTAATACAGAACCAACAAATACAGCAGATTTCATTCATTCAAGTGTGGGCAATTTGACATAAATAACAGCATATGCCCAGAGGTTTTGAACCTTGACTCTTCTAAGATGTGTAACTCATTTATTAGGTTATAAAAATCTAAGAATTAATCCCAGACAGCTCTTCCTTTGGAGCTTTGAGCTGGTGGTGATTGTATTATGTAATCATTTTTGCCAAAATATTGAAATTATTTAGAAAGAATAAAGTGTATACATTAAAGGTATAATGAAAATGTGTTTACAAAGATAATAAAGTTGTTAATCTACCTTTGCACTGTTTATTTGAAACATTAAACTATTAGCAAACATTAACTTATTTAAGTTAACCACAAGTAAGCTATATCACATCCAAAAGGGAATGTGATTTTGACCACCTCATTTGGATCACTCATATTAACTCAGATTTCACCTTTCTCAACAGAGGCTTATTACTGTAGTTACACAACAATGAACACATGCAGGGAATGGTAGGTATGATTCAATGGGCCCCTGGCTTGGCCCAATGATCCTAATAATGCCAAAGTCGTCTATAAGTGAGGGGGCCTAAGCTAGGTCCTGAGGATTCCTGGTGACTGCCACTAGCCCTCTGGTTTCCACTCCCCTTGTGACAGATTGTTTCCCCTCAACGCTATTTCTCTGTCCGCTCATTTTAGCAATGGATCTTACTGACTGACTAAACTGTAGCTTTGCTCGGTAACTCCAGCTAGCACTGACCTGACCACATAAAGAACGAAGTAACTTAGGTATCTTCCACTCTGAGGTGACAGTTGAATTTTACATACCCTGCGACGGTTAGCTTTCTCAACATGCTATATATAAAGTTAAGTATGTTCTCGTGTTGCTATTCTGCAATATTAGTGAGGCATAGAAAATTATTGAAACATCTCTTGTATCGATTGTCCATTTTGTGGCGCAGTTAGCATAATGTTACTTGCAGCCATCTCTCCCCTATCAGTCAGACACCCCCTAGTGGTTGGAGGCCCCCTTGTGCCTCCAACCACACCTCCAAGCGCCATCACAATTTCATTTCATGCCACAACAACGTTAGTTTTCCTTTTATTCCTGAATGACATTGATACAATAACTATATTGCCTTTGTCGTAAAGGGAATGGATGATATAACTGTGGGAACCCCTCTTCTTTTACTGCCCAATGGTGATCTAGCCTGTATTTCTCCAAAAGGCATGCAGAGATGCATACTTCTAAAATCCACCAGAAATAGTCACAATATAACCGTAAACAGTTTTATTTTAGGCTTACTATAACATGGTACTTGAAGGTTGTAGCCTGCAAAGTTTTTGTCTATCCTCATCAAATCCGAATGCATATTTTGCTTAGCTTGAAACAAGTCTCAAAAACTGCATCGCTAATTATTACGCTATTTAACAAGTAGTCAGTCAGTTATTCACACACTCACTAAGAGACATTGGGTCTTCTTGTCCATCTCAGGTTACGCGGTCTGACAACATTTTCAGTGTAGGTCCTTAATTCCTTACATTTTTCCTGACAGACCAGTCATGATTTGGATGTTTTACACAACACATTACATTTATTGTGGTTGTTGCAAAACTGTACTGCTTTACGAGAACTAGAGATTTATTAAATAATGTCAAGATGTAGATGTCAATATTATATTGACTACGTCTGTCAATATATGACAATACTCTGAGAAGTGGACAGTGTTTGACCAGCCATAAAGCTCTAGCTTGTCTTTCTCTATAATTTGTCTCTGCTTTCCATTTTTACACCAGACTATATTAGTGGGCTCATTGTTTTCTTCAAAGGGGTATAGAATTGCACTGCAATAACAGAACAGGTTCATCATTATTTGTACAATAATAGTGGATCCAAAAAATTCTGCATTAAAAATGCAGAATCTGTGTTTGTCAACAAAAGCTGTCAAATGGAGAAGCTGCACTATTCCTCTCCTTCCTCGGCATCACTCAGAGATGTGTTCATCTCCTGAAGCCCATTGACCAACAATGGCAGTCTAAGTTAAGCTAAAATTCTACACATGCAATTTCTGTTTAACTGATAAAATTTGTTTTGTGTTTGTGAATCATTGTGCCATCAAAATGATTATAACATGTATTGTTAAAATGTTTTTCAAGTTTGACCATAAGTAAATGAGGAAACTAATGCCATGTTGTTGACTTTTATCAAGAGCATTTGTTTTGCCATTTGAAATTAATGATGGTACAATTTTAAGTTATGTAATTCATGTACACAGCCTGTCACACACATACAAACACACACGCAAACCTACAGTCTTTTAATTCTGAATAAAAAATATTATTCATCCTAAAATAGCTGTGAATGTGTTTTTTGTTTCACAGCTATAAGATGAATGCATTAGTAAGTAGCTCAGAAGCAACTGCTAACAGACTAAAAGTCAAATGTTAATATGGATCTTGTTTTACTGTATTGATTGACATTTAAAATATCATATATAAAACATTTATATATGATATTTTAAATGTCAATATGTGTCATTTCTATAGTTCTTGAATGTATAACTTTTTTGTTCTTCATCATGAATCTGTATTGTTCACATATATGATTTTCAACAAATTAACATCTGTCTTAACACTTGCCCATTAATTGATAAGATGTGCACATCATTGCTCCCTGTCTTTTGGGATATTTATATTTGTCATTTTGGAAAAATTAAGTAAAAGTGAAATGTAAACATTCTGCCTATAGATGTAATATACATAACAGAATTGCAGCACTGTCAGGATTCATTAGCATTAACAGCATACAGTAATAGCATACAGTAATATACACACAAAGATATTTTTTTCCCTCAAACATTCCATATATAGAAAGTCATTGGAGTTCTGCACTGCCAGAAGGTTTGGCTGGGGCATGACTGGGTATTTTTTTATAGCTTTCCACAAGCTTGTAATCATTCTTACCGATCTGGGTGTCGCATAAAACATAACAACTCTCTCAGATGCTTTCTCTGTCACGTTCCCACCTCTGCGATAACTCGGAGGTGGGCACTCGTGTCCCTGAGCAGCGAGCACACACCTGTTCCCACACCTGTTCCCAATCCCCGGTCACATACCTGTTCCCACTCACCTCATCACCAACCGTATTTATGCAACTCCCTGTCACCTCTTCCCTGCCGGATCAATGGTTTTTCTTGCATGCCTCTTCTCGCACTCCACCAACTCGTCTCAATTCTCTGTGTACCGACCGATCGCCCGTCCCCGACTACTCTGCCTGTGCCCTGCCTGTACGTCTTCTCTCTGCCCGAGTTCCGATCTCTTGCCCGTCCCCGACTACTCTGCCTGTTCCCTGCCTGTACTACTGCCGCCTGCTCGTTTACCTCCCGTCCCCAACAACTCTACTGTGCCTTCGCCGCCGGTTCGTGAAACGACTCACTGCCCGTCCCCAACTGCTCTGCCTGCCACACCCCTTCTCCTCCCTAGTCCTCACATGTATCCTTGTGACATTCTCCTTCTCCTCCCACCTCATGTGTAGCCTAACTACATAAAAATCAGCTGATTTCTGAGAAGAGATCACTTTTAGGGGTCCAAGCAGCAATGCTGCGGAAGTGTAGAGAGGGCAAACTTTTTCGAACAGGAAGTGGACGTCTCGGCCGTGTTGGATTCCAGCAGCGACGACAACGGGAGGTCTGAGGAGGACACTCCTACACAGGACACAACTCCTCTGACTCAGGGAGACCCGCTCCCTTCCCACGTGGGTTTGGCTGGCGCTTCTCCATCTCTCCGGGGAGATCTAGAAGACAACATCACTTCAGCTGGTTCCCTCCGCCCTCCCCCTCTCCGCGTGGAGTTTGCAGGCATGACTGAGAGAGCAGCGCTACGGGTTCAGCTGCCCCTGCCTCCTCTGCCTACACCGATGGAACCATCCGACATGGCCTTCGGCTCCTGGGCGGAACGTGTCAAGCCGGTTGATTCTCTAGCGCCTGAGGTCCGTGGTTTTAAAGCGTTCGCTGAGGGTTCCTGGTCCTCCCTAGCTTCTGCCAGAGCTCCGGTTAAATCCTACGCTACCTTCACCAGAGTCGATGGTAGGCAGTCTCCCGTTAGCTCGGCATCCCTCCTCTGGAGCCTGAGCTAGCCACACGTTTCCTACCTTCCTGGAGCTGATCAGGGAAGAAGCCCACCTTGCCGTCTACCAAGGACCCCTATTCGGGGCAGCTATCGGACAAAGCTTTGTCCTGGGATCACAAGCCCTGGCCACGACGAACAAAATTGCGGATTACCACATTTTCGACCATTCACCAACTCCGTCGTCACTTCGTAGTTTATAAACAAACAAAACAGTGCGTTGGTGTAAGTTGTGCTTTTGTGCAGACTCGGGCAGTTTCTGAGCCTGTTAAACCACTTGTGCCTTTTTACATGTCTTAGTTTGCCTCCTTCGGCGGCTATTGGAGACTCAGCGAACGGTCGCTCTGTCTCGGCGTCAGCCCCTTTGGATACGAGCAGCTTATCCCTAAATTTCGCGCTGTAGCCTGTAGGTCGTTTAATGTTTTTGCATGTGCACACTCTATTCCCTATAACGTTATCAGCTATGCAAAAATGTTCAGGGTAGGGAGTTATACATATAACTACTCTGTCCTCTCTACCCGCCACATCAAACATAAGCGGCGGCTTGCGGGTTCAGAGACGTCTCCCATCCCGCTGCCTGCCAGCCCTGAGACAATGTCAGCGCTCACGGGCCATCAGTGAAGCATTCATTTTTGTTTTCGCAGGGCTTCTACCGAGCTAGCTGAGAACATTAGTGAATTCTCAACCCGCTCGCTGTGATAGGTTCTAACATCAGGTAACACCTTTGGACCCTATCGCTCTCGCCTCCGTAGCGTTGCCTGTTCCTTTTGATTCAGATACTCCTGTTTACACCACCCGGCGTCTCCTTGGTAACACGTCCTCGCTCAGGGAGCAACGTCGGTGTACAAATACTGGGCTCCTCTCTGACTCAGATTCCTATCAGTGAGAGCACTGTATCTGGTATGCAGCTAGATGGCCGATTTGTTAGTGCGCTTGGCTTTCGATCTGGAGACCCGGGTTTGCCTCCCAATCCGGCTACACATTTTTCCCGTCCCTTTCTCTCTCTGCCCTCCTTGGGCCATGTCTCCTCTTCAGTCAAGCTCGCCGGCGGTATGGGCAGAGAAGGAATTTGAATTATTTTAACCAACGCCCCAGAACTGCATTCTCTTCCCCTCTCAGAGCATTATTGGGAGTGGCGTCATCACTGTACCGTGTCAGCCTGGCTCGATCGAACGGGTGCTGGGCACTCTCTGTGAGCTTACATTCAAACCCTTGCCAAAGTGTTCTATTAAGTTGCTCTCCCTTAAGACCGCCTTGCTCAGCGCTTTCAATGGGCCCGGGCTGCCTGGCTATCAGAGAGCACTTATGCTACGCTACGCTGAGGCCTAATCCAGCCTTCGTTCCCAAGATCATCACCAGCTCTTTCAATTTAGAATTATTGATTTACAGGCCTTCTTCCCTCCCACTGCGTGCGGAGGACGAGAGGCTCCACTGTCTGTGCCCTGTCCGCGCACTCGCTCTTTACGTAGAGCGCACCAGGTCTATCAGACTGACTCCTCAATTGTTTATTTGTTACTCGAATTCGCGATTGGGTCATCCGCTTTCTAAGCAGCGTCTCTCCCACTGGCCTTGTGACTGTATAGGTTGGCTTGGGGGAGGATTTATCATCAGTACGCATTCGATTATCTCTTCTCTGACCTTGTAAGCTTCCGAGGATGTTCCATCTGGGATTTTTAGGGGATGGTTTTTAACTGGACCCTGGGAGCAGTAGTGGTCGGTCCGGCAAGGAGTAAATCCTTGGCTCGCTCACTCCGCCGTGAACCACTAGGAGCTAAGGCCCCTCTAGGGGGCAGAGCTCCAAGACATATGACGTTAGTTACCGGGAATGTAACTCAGGTTATATGAGTGGAGCGGAGACCCCTAGACCTGTTGCCCTGCCGTCCCACAAGAATGTTGCTGAATAAACTCGGGAGGGCATTCACTGGGCTCACAGGTCCTATAGCGACTGGGGTAAACCGCTAGGAGCTAAAGCCCCTCTAGGGGGCTCTGCACATCTCAATAACCGGAGTTACATTCACGGTAACAAAAGTTTTTGTTTACCATTCATTATTAATATTAGTGTTTCACTGATAAAACACTTGTTTTGGGTACAGTTCATTATTATTATATTATTAAACTTTATAGCTTTCCACAAGCACGTCATCAGCCTTGCCATCTGAATGCCGCATAGAGCGTAACAGGTTAACTCTACTAGATGCTTTCTGATTCCTTTGCCACCTCACCTGCAGCCTACCTCATTACATTAAGTCAGGTGATTTAAAAAAGAGAGCTGTGATTTATACAGTTGTGCTCATTAGTTTGCATATTCTGGCCAAAATTGTGAAATTATGGCATAGATTAAAAAAATATGCCTAATTACTTTAGAAAACTGTCTTATTTAAGGATAGTGATTATATGAAGCCATTTCTATAATGTATTTATTGGCTATATATTAATTATTTTTGACTGGTAGTGTTTATTGAGTACATTTTGAAGGGAAGTGTATATACAGATATGCTGAGAAATTAGCATAACTTGGTAGAAGTTGTGAACTACTTGATTTTGAAAATATTACTGATCATGCAAACAAACAATATTTTATTTAAGGATAGTGATCACTTGAAGCTATTTATTATCACACAGTTTTCATCTCTCACATCTTCATCTACTTATCCGGTATCAGGTCATGGGGGCTGCAGCTCCAGCAGGGGACCCCAAACTTCCCTTTCCCAAGCTACATTTGCCAGCTGTGACAGGGGGATCCCAAGATGTTCCCAGGCCAGTGTCGAAATATAATCTCTGCACTTAGTCCTGGGCCTACCCTGAGGTCTCCTAGCTGGATGTGCCTGGAACACCTCCCTAGGGAGACGTCCTGGGGGCATGCTGTAATTGATGCTAAAACGGGGCAATACACAGTATTAAGCACTAAAGGTATGCAGACTTTTGAACTGGGATGAGATCATTTTTTTCTTTGCTGCCATTGTTTGTTTTATGATTGTGCCATTTTGTTATGACCTACAGTTGAATACGAATCCCATAACATATAAAAGACAAGTGTTTTGCCTGCCCACACATGTTTTCAGTACAAATGGTACCTAAATTATCAATTATCCAAGGGTATGCAAACTTTTGAGCACAACTGTGTTAAGTGTCATATTGCGGTGCCAGAAAACACATGAACTATTTTTGATAGTTTTTGAGTCTTCATTTGTGTCAGGTTTCTATCTGTTCCTACATTTAGTTGTGTCAGGTGTTTTTTTCTGTGAATGATTTGTTTAAACCACCATATTAAGAGTCTAAAACAGGATTGTTGCTAATTTATGCAAGAAAATTATATCGGTACCATATCATTTTGAACAATGCATAAGGCTGGAGGTATGGAAGCAATCTGCCAATTTCAGATTTTAAATATTAGTAAAAATGAAAGTCATATGCAGTGTATGGTATATATTAATGTTTCCCACAAACATTTAGTATAATATTTAAAATGTATATATTAATTGGTAAATTCACATAATTAATTTTATACATTTAATATGACCATATTGAGTATAACATTAGAGAACATTCCTCAGAAGGCCAAACCCTGTTTCTCTCTCCACAACTCTCACAAACGGTAGTTTTCAAGAAAATCATTGTTCAGACAAAATCCATCCCATGTGGGTCAATTGTAGTGTACTACATTAACCAGTGTGCCATTAGAGATACAGGCTGTGTTTTTACGGGATATATCCTCATGTCCTAAAAAGCAGGAACCCTCGAAATGTGCTGCGGTTATGGTGGTCCGCAAATATGTGGGAACGAGCATGCAGGGTGATGTACACATGATCCCCTTGTTCTAAATGCAGTGTCCCTCCGTTGCCTGCGCTGTCGGAAATGTCGCCCTCTGAATATGATCACAGGCAGACAACATACAGGCGCTATTCTTTAACAGACTTATGCAGGCGGCGCGCCCACTGTGCGCAAATGACGAGAAACTGAAGTAGTAGATTCCTCTCACCGCTGCGCTAAAGACACCTATATTAGATGAGCCAGGAGAGATGAAAACACGTAAACGACACATTAGACTGTAAATATTTTTATGGGTATCCCTGCCACTTAGGCAAATTACCTGATATTTCGAAACTCCCTTTTGCCAAAACTTACATTGGAAAGGGAGGTGCTATTAACATGGAGACACAACTCATTTGGCAACATTCTAATAATCTTTTAACTCATTACCTGAAGCAGGGTTGTAGGCATTGCCAACATTCGTAGAGACATTGCTGAACGATAAGGTGGTCTCTCTTTCAGACGCCGATACATGACCATTTCCGGCTAGAGCACTGTCCGCCCCAGCTCCGCGGTTCCGCGGAGCTGGCTCCTGCGGCATACTGTTATTAATAGATTATGAAGTTATATAAATTTCCCTTACCGTTAAGCGGCTAATTCCAATGAAGCGATTGACGTAGTTTTTGTTTACGTACGTGCCCCACAGCCTACGTAAGAAAATCACCAGGTTGCACCAAAATGGTGGCCGT
>JACXGJ010014504.1:0-14802 GCA_016801105.1 Esox niger
GTGAAAGAGCTGTGCTTCTTGGCTAGCTGGTGAAAGAGCTGTGCTTCTTGGCTAGCTAGTGAAAGAGCTTACTGCACAAGCGAAACAACTAGTCAGCTGGCTACACAGCAAGCCACCATTCGAGGTCCACAGCTGATGTGCTTGTCTATCAAGTTATCACCACAGTGTTACTATTGTCATCTAAAAGTTATTACCCACATTTCGCAGCATTAAGCACGGACAACACAAAACTTGTACCCACAGTTTATTTCTTACTCACCTCGAGATCATTATTGCTTTCAAATACAGTAACAGGCTTTTATCAGGTCGATTGTGTAATATATACACTGTTATTGTTAAAGAAACACGCCCGTTCAGCGACTGCTATAGTAATATAAAAGAGGGTTGTCGGACAGCATGATGAATATACATCGATTCTAGAGATCAGAATATCGATACAATATAGTGAACAAATAGTCGCGATTTTACATCAGATCGTTGTATTGGCCCAGTACTAGTAGACCACGTTAGATTGTTATTGAAACGTCAGCGGGGTACTAAGCCCAAATTTCTCCCGTAAGGATCGCTGGATAAGAGCGTCTTCTAGATTACTAAAATGCAATTATCCGACTCCTGAGAAGGATAAGCCAATCAGCCAGCTTATCCTAGCAGGAGTCTTTATGACCGGTATACACACAATGCTGTTACGTTCGCCCTGTTGTAATGTTACTAGAGTGGAGGGTGGATATACCTTATAATGTGTTATAAGCCTGACTGTTATTGATGGTACGAAATCGAGGCTGAAGGTTTAGCATCTTGTTCTTCCCTCAGACACACCCAGAACCACCAACAGACGTAGGCAATCATCCATATGCATCATTAACAGTCTAACTTAGTAAAACACAGAGTGTCTGTTCAAATACACCACAATAGGGTTGTGTGGTTCACAGAAATATATCTATTTTTTAAACATGGTTCATGATAATTTTTGGAAGGAAATCTATTTGATGCAAATTAATATACAATTTTATCAAACTCTCTCTTCTCTTAGGTGGCATCGTCAATGGTGACCAGTATGGGTTTCCCGTAGTGACCGTTGGGTCATGGAGCTGAGATAACCCAATGCCATCCGTCGGTCCGATCTGCTCCATTGTGGTAACCATGGGAACGTCGCGGTGCTTCCGCCTGGCGTTCCTGCTGGGGTCCGTTTTAATGATCCTGCTCATCATCATGTACTGGGATGATGTTGGGGCGCTGCACCTTTACCCCCACGACCCCCACCCCCACCCCACACCGCCTCTCTTCCCTCCACCCTCCAAACACCCACCCCAGAATCGTCCCGGAGAGGGGAGGACACGAACCCCCAGACCGGCAGGGGAGGAACACCCCCTCCCCCAGGGAACAAACCCCTCCGACAATGAGAGAGAGGGGCAGAGGAGGGGAGAGGAGAAAAGGGAGGAGAAGAAAATCAAGCAGGCGGAGGAGAAGACAGAGGTGGAATGGAGGAGGCAGGAGGAGAGAAGGAGGCGGATTAGTGATGTTTGTTCCGCTAACGGAACCATAGAATTCCCAGGAAAATTCCGGACATTTGACCAGATTCCGAACCGAGAACTAGACCACCTGATAGTAGATGACAGACATGAGATAATTTACTGCTACGTTCCCAAGGTAGAGGCTCATGTGTGTGTAAAACTACACTTTTGACCCAGAAATGTTTATTCCTACAAGTAGAGTAAAACAAGGGAGAAAAAAATATGATAAAACAAGGAAAGAATTTTACCAGTCCAGACGCAGAGAAAAACAAGTAACTCACAAGGATATTCAAACAGGAAATCTGTGTTTACATGCTTAATATCCTGGTTTGGACCAAAAATACCTGCAATGACAAATTCTCCCTTCACCATAAGGAGTAAAGACGTTGGTTTATATTGGTATTAGGGTTAGATGTAAAGATGTTGGGTTCTATTGGTATTAGGGTTTGATGTAAAGACGTTGGGTTCTATTGGTATTAGGGTTTGATGTAAAGACGTTGGGTTCTATTGGTATTAGGGTTGGATGTAAAGACGTTGGGTTGTATTGGTATTAGGGTTTGATGTAAAGACGTTGGGTTCTATTGGTATTAGGGTTTGATGTAAAGACGTTGGGTTCTATTGGTATTAGGGTTTGATGTAAAGACGTTGGGTTCTATTGGTATTAGGGTTTGATGTAAAGACGTTGGGTTCTATTGGTATTAGGGATAGACATTGGTGAACATGTTGCTCTTCTACCCCTCATACTCTTGTTCTCCCCTCCTTTGTTTCTTTTTGTCCTTCTCCCCGTCTCCTCCCCAGGTGGCCTGTACCAACTGGAAGCGAGTGATGGTGGTTCTGTCTGAGGGTCTTCTCACTCCTGATGGACAGCCCTACCGAAGCCCCCAGGCTGTGCCCCCTGACCTCATACACAATTCCTCCCTGCACCTCACCTTCTCCAAGGTTGGTACCCATGTTTGTGTGTGTAAAAGAAGATGGACTGCAGAAATTCACCTCATTCAACTTCACCCGGCTCCCTCCCTCCCTGTAGTTCTGGCGTCGTTACGGACGTCTGTCTCGTCACCTAATGAGGGTGAAGCTGCAGAGTTACACCAAGTTCCTGTTTGTCCGAGACCCCTTCGTCCGTCTGATCTCTGCGTTTCGAAACAAGTTCCAACAGCCCAATGAAGACTTCTACCGCCAGTTTGGCTCTGTGATGTTGCGTCGTTACGGGAACGGGGATGGGAAGGGAAACGGTTCATACAGGGTTCCGGAATCGGCGGCAGAGGCATTTACTGAGGGCATCCGCCCCTCGTTCTCCGACTTTGTGAAGTATCTCCTTGACCCAGAGACGGAGCGGAAACAGCCATTCAACGAACACTGGCGGCAGGTGTGTGTGCATGCGTATGTAACCGTGTGTGTGTGTGTGTGTTAAACTACACCCCAGTTAACTCCACCAACCCCTTCCCTAGGTGTATCGTCTGTGTCATCCCTGTCAGATCCAGTACGACTTCATCGGTACTCTGGAAAACCTGGAGGCCGACTCGGATCAGCTGCTCCGTATCCTTGGTCTCGAAGACCAGATCAGCTTCCCACCTAGCAACCGGAACCGCACGTCCACCAGCTGGGAACAGGATTGGTTCGCGGAGGTTCCGGAAGAGCTGAGGAGGAAGTTGTATAGTCTGTACGAGCCAGACTTTGAGCTGTTTGGGTATCCAAAACCAGAGAGTCTACTACATCACTGATGAGCTGTTTGGGGTTCCAGAACCAGAGAGTCTACTACATCACTGATGAGCTGTTTGGGTTTCCAGAACCAGAGTCTCCTACATCACTGATGCCTTTCACCAGGGTTAGCCAACCCTCTCCTCAGCCAACCTCAGGACATTTCACACCTTTGCTTGAACCATGAACTGGCACACTTGACTCAGTCAGTCAAGGTCTCTTCATGCTTAAAAATAGGAGAGATTTGGGAAACACATCTGACTGACTGCCACGGACTGAACCCTGGGTCCCCTGCAAGGCTGTGTTTTTAGCTCGCTGAGCTAAAGTCTAAGCATTCACTCTGGGAGATAATCCTCCTGGAGATTATCTCCAGGAGTATTTTATGCTGTTTTTGTAAAGGGAATAGTCTAATGAAATGTGTTTTTTAAATATTATAATTTTGTATATATTTGTTTTGGCTTTTATACTGTATTGAGAGGGATAGAGAGGAAATTGGGAAAGAGCAGATAGAATTGGGTAAGAATGTGTTTTTGCTGAAAGAACATTGGGCCGAATTCAGTCCCATACTGCAGCTACACAAAATCACCGGAGGCAGTGGTGCTGACCCCTGAACCGCGCTGACCCCTGGACCGCGCTGACCCCTGGACCGCGCTGGGCCACAGTAAAATGGTTTTTGAATTAAAAAAATGGGATATAAATGTCTCTTCCTGTTGTGTGTTCTGACCCGGCTGAACAGAAACCGCTCAATTGATCAGTTATTAGAGTGATTCATTATTTCCTCCAGTCTCCTCCTCGTCAGCTCCTTTAAGGACAGGCATGTCTTACCAGATGGTCCAGGTATGGTCATGAGCAATGGCCAGGAACGTGAATGGGACAGGCCTTTTTCTGTTGTTGCCTTTCAGAGAACTTGGAGCTCAGATCTCCCACGTTACTTCAGCATTTTGAAGACCGTGTGGAAAAACAAACTCCAACTGCGGTACATTGTAATTCCAAGTCGGAAATTCTGCCAACATCCTAGATCTCAGACTTTCCGTCCAAAAGATCATGAATGCCGGGTGAGCTCGTTTTTCACAGAGTTGCCGGTTCTTCTTCAGTTGTTCTGAAGCTGGCAGGTATTGTACAGCTGGAGTTGGCTTTTATAAATGTGAGGAAGGTAATAACATAAAATGAAATGTTTTGGGCACATGCTTGGTTAACAGCAGGTGTAGACTAAAGATGAAATGTTTTTTTTTTCCATTTGGCAGTCTTTAACATTCTCAGGGCTTAGAGGTTTTGCAATGTCCTGTCATTTAGAGACCTCTTCAGAAGGAGATTATAAAAAGTAGAAGGATAACTTTCTCTTGGCTTATTGTGGCTTTTGTATTCCAAATATAATATGATACAGTGACTGGGTTTGAAATGCACAGTAATTTGATGCTATTTTTATCCAGATTGGATGCACCATTAAAAACAATTACAGCACATTTTGTACCTAGTCCCCCAATTCAAGGGTTGAGCGTGTATTGGACCAGATTAACAAAATAATTCACCAAGTAAATGTGTAATGTTTAGTACGTTGGTCACAGGTCAGTGAGTAATGTTGAGAACACTGCTAAAATGAAATGTATGGTAGCTTCCATCACACATTGGGTCTCCATAAAAAATGTAAACAGTTGAAATTACAGGCTGTTCCAACCTGCATGAATTTCATCATGGCAACTCATAATGTGACTCAGTTCTGTGTATGACCCCCACGTGCCTGTATGTACTCCCAAATACATCTGGGTCATGATGACACGGCGGATGATGTCCTGGGGATCTCCACTCAGACCTGGATCAGGACATCAGTGAGCTCCTAGATGAGAAGCCAGATGATGTCCTGGGGATCTCCTCCCAGACCTGGATCAGGACATCAGTGAGCTCCTAGATGAGAAGCCAGATGATGTCCTGGGGATCTCCTCCCAGACCTGGATCAGGGCATCAGTGAGCTCCTGGATGAGAAGCCAGATGATGTCCTGGGGATCTCCACTCAGACCTGGATCAGGACATCAGTGAGCTCCTAGATGAGAAGCCAGATGATGTCCTGGGGATCTCCTCCCAGACCTGGATCAGGGCATCAGTGAGCTCCTAGATGAGAAGCCAGATTGTGTCCTGGGGGATCTCCACTCAGACCTGGAGGGGGATCTCCACTCAGACCTGGATCAGGACATCAGTGAGCTCCTAGATGAGAAGCCAGATTGTGTCCTGGGGGATCTCCACTCAGACCTGGATCAGGACATCAGTGAGCTCCTAGATGAGAAGCCAGATTGTGTCCTGGGGGATCTCCACTCAGACCTGGATCAGGACATCAGTGAGCTCCTAGATGAGAAGCCAGATTGTGTCCTGGGGGATCTCCACTCAGACCTGGAGGGGGATCTCCACTCAGACCTGGATCAGGACATCAGTGAGCTCCTGGACTGTCTGTGGTGCTACTTGGCGGCGTCGGATGCACTGAAACATAACTTCCCAGAGGGTCTCAATTGGATTCAGGTCTGGGGAACGTGAGGGACCAGTCAATGACATCAATACCTTCATCCTCCAGGAACTGCCTACACTCTGTCCAAATGAGGCTGGGCACCAGGAAGAACCCAGGTTTCCACTGCACCAGGAAGAACCCAGGTCCCACTGCACCAGGAGGAACCCAGGTCCCACTGCACCAACGGTCAGTCTGACGATGTGTCTGAGGATTTCATCCCAGTACCTAACAGCAGTCAGGGCACGGTTGGCTGATGTTTTGGCCGTGATCCAGATCCAGTTGTGGCCAAACATGCCTGATAGAACCATGTAACCATGTTAGACTGATGGATGGTATGATTTGGATCACTAGACCTTCCTTTATCCACTCCTGTTTGCCATCACTTCTATTGATTAGTCTTATCCATCCATTTGATTTGATTTCAGATATCTGCACGCTCTTTGAGGTATGTGTTCGTTCTTGAGTTTTATAAGTGGTGTCTATTTGAGAGTGTACTATCTGAAGTTCTGCTGTTGTACTGTGATTACGATTGTCTATATCATATCTATGGGTGCCTAATTGTCTGGCTTTGTTTCTCATTTATTTACTCTGATTTCTCTCCCTCAGATTAGCCAGCTTGATGTGTTTTGGCAACCGGTTTGCTTCAATGGGTATTGTCCGAATACATTTGGTACCCTAAAATGGGGGGGACATTGTACAAAACCTTCTGTTATCTCTAAATGGTCCATGAGATATGGAGGTTTTTAACCCTGTAGTCATTCATTTCAAATTCAAAGTGCTGTAAAACAAAGCCCCCACCCCACAAAAAAACATACACTGCCCTTTTTTTGGTATACATTAAATATAAGTTAATGAATGTCCAAGTGTCTTGACTGGTACATATGTAGTGAGCTCACAGATTCCTGATATTGTACTTGTTCCAATATCTCAAGGCAATCATTTGATTACTATGTATTAAAAAAACAGTATTATTCAGCTGTTGAAATTTGTTGATAGGTTGTCACAAAAGCACGTTTTGGGATGCTGCGTGCTTCCGTAGCACCAGTACTGTCTTAGGAGCCAGTGACACCAGAAGACGCTGTGGAACCAATGCATCTCGCATGGAACAGACCTACGGAACTAGCATGAAGCAGAGCCGGAGCTCCATGCCTCACCTCCTTTCAGGCAACGTTCCGGGTGATAGCGCCCCCAACAGGCTCGCTTAGGTGGAGTCCTTATCCTACCGTTCAAACATGTTTTTCCAACACTCAAGCTAGTCACAAGTGCTAATGAGAAGAAATGTACTTGCTCTAGGCAAATCACATTTACATAGTTGTCTAGATTTCACCTGCTTTATGGTGATATATTTCCATTCTGACAAATTATTTTGCTAATAAACTTCATACGAATGCTATGTTAATTTGAAATTTAGGACGATCGATTGTGGACCAGCCTGTGTTGGAATCAGTTTTGCCAATGGGACGGCTTCCCGGGAATTGGGTTATCGACAGCATGCAGTCAAAATATGGCTTGGGCGGGTGAATTACAATAAAAAATGTAGTTTGGGCAATGTTTTTGTGGAGTCCGCGGGTAATTGGGCAGTATGCTTTCATTGACGTCTGGCAACCCTGATTGGAATGGGTTAAAGGGGATTTTGGGGTTGTGGAGGCTCTTGTTTTCTGTATAATCATGGCTCGAAATAAATAATTTAGTTGTATACAATGGAATTTATGTATAATTATTTCGTTTAAACCTACTGACTGTAAGTTATTAATAGTCCAGTAATGTAAGTGGCGGCGGAAGAAAGCAGAATGAATCTTAAACGTGTTTGTTCTAGTCGGCGGTAACTTTATTGGAGGAAATTAAGTGACGTATAATTTAGTGGACGGGACGTTTCTTCAAAAACAACTCGGCTATAGAAACCGCAACTTAATTTACTTGCCCAACAACAACCAGTATAAACATTAAATCTAATTGAACTATTTTGGTGTGTGTGAATCTGTTTATTTTGTAACATATTTATGTTTACTTAACTATTAGTTGTTTTAGACATTAACTGATTGCTAATTGTAAATACAATTTTAAGATTAATCCTCAACCGTAAACAGTTGACAATGCTAACAAGGTAGCTAGTTAAAATTATTGAGCATGAGCTTGCTGAACTACTCCAAACCAGCTAAAGAGGTAAGCTGGACAGGCTGAATATTTTCTTAAAAAGAGAATGATATCACAGTAAGGAAGCGAAATAAATTCAGTATTATCAAAGAGGATGTCACATTCACACATGAGGATGTTATAGTGAAAGATCACAAAAAAACGTAGTGAAAAGGAGATGGAGACGATCTCTTTTAAAGAAGAGGAAGAACCTTGTGCAGTGAAAGAGGAAATCACAATGAAAGAAGAGGAAGAAGCTTACAGAATTAAAAACGAAGAGCAGATTATAACATTGAAAGAAGAAGATTTTAAAGTGAATCAAGAGAAAACAACGTTTTCAGTTAAAAAGGAGATAGAAGCTTTGAAAGAAGATCAGGACGCCATACCAGTAAACGCCGAGGAGGACGTTTCGAGAGGGACAGGGGATATGGAAGGACATGAGGGGGAGCGGGAAGATGAGATTGACTCTGAAGAGCCCATTGTCACCAGTAAGTATATCCTAATACACGTTCATGTTTTATTCGGAATTGTAGGAAGTGACTCGTTCCGTATGGTTTACGTCACATGACGGATACTATATTACTCCCTAGTCGGCGCAGAGAAAGCTTCTAACTGTACGAAGGGAAATAACATGCCATTTAGTTGTTTTAATGGCTTGTTATGATACTCGCAATTAAACTGTTTTGAATATTTTCATCGACAGTAATACTCTTGTCAGCCTATGGCAGTGTGAGTTCAAAATAATGCTTCAAGCGAATCCAAACGGCCTTTTATCAGATGTGATTAGGATTTCAGCTGATCAACACGGTGACAGGTCTGGACTGCAGGCAGGTCAGTTAAGCACCCATGCTCTTTTACTACGGAGCCATGCTTTTGTTATATGCACAGTATGTAGTTTGGCATTGTCTTGCATAAATAACTAAGGGCATCCCTGAAAAAGACGTTTTCTGAATGGCAGCATATGTTGCTCCAAAACTCGTATACATTGTTCAACGTTACTGGGGCCTTCACACATGTGCAAGTCACCCATGCCATGTACACTAGTGCACCCCATGCTCTCGGGCCCAGAGAAGGCGGGAGCAGTTCTGGTTATTGTTAATATATGGTTTCTACTTTGCATGGCAGAGGTAAAACTTGCCAGAATTGTCAGGACTTAGGACAGGGACAGCAACGAGTCAAGCCTGGTACAGTTTAAACAGAGCCGGAGACCAAGTGATAGTATGTATTTCTACATGAGGTCAACAAGTCAGTGTTTCTACATGCGTTCAACATGCTTAGCAGTGTTTACATGTGGGGCTCAGACCCATCCTTAGGAATGTGGAGTCATGGTAACCATACGATGAAGACATTAAACTGTCACAGGGAACCATCTCTTAATGTATAACACATGTGGCACATTTCCTGTTTGACCAGTATAAAGACCCTTGTAACCCTTTGTTCGAGGATTCTATACTGGTTCAGCTCATGCTGTTGAATAGGTTAAGATCCCGGTACCGTATTAATAAATTATTGTATTAACCCTTCCACTAGATTTATCCAGCATACTTCTTTTGTAAGCATTCACACTAGTATCAATACCAAGATAAACAGATTAACACCAAGCAAATGTAGAAAGCTGATTCCTTAGATTTACAAGGATTTACAATCGAGATGGAGAACTGACCCTACTCCCCCGGCACAATAATACAGCTGCTGGGGGAGTAGGGTAGACAGGGGGGTCCAGTGACACTGAGGCCCTATCCAGGGGAGGCCCCAGACAGGGCTCAACAGGCAGGAAATCAATCCACCTGCATTGCCAAGCATCAACCAAAGGGACACCAACCACCCTGAATGAGTTTTGTTCAGCTATATTTCTCTGGTGAGATTCTCCTCTGCACTGTTTATCCAATCCAGTAAATGTTTTGGAATTTAGAGTATGGGCTGGTTAACACAAATGGTTCAAATCAAGTTATTTTCTTTTTGAGGTGTTAAAAATAAATCAATATATTTTGTTTAGTGGCCTCATTAACCCATTGTAAAATCAGTGAGTGTCTGTCTTCTGTTTGCAGCTAGACAGCTGTTCTCAACAATGTGCATAGAAGTTACAGCATTGAATGAAATTCCACTGTTCAGCTTGTGAGATAGAACCCATATACCAGCAGTTTTTGAAAGGCCACTTCTACGCGTAAGAATCGAGCTAATCTGGGCTGTATTTAATAATAAGGTGACGGCTGTCTCTGGTTTAGAGCTAGTCATTCTCACTAATGTGCCATTGAAGTTTGATGAGAAGGGAAGACCAAAGTTGCATATGTAATCCGCAATGGCTTGTTTTGTCTCATCGGCAAGAGATATGCACCTTGTTCTTTGTAATATTATATTGTTTTGGGATCTTGACGTTGTGTACATTAAAAGAAAACGGCTCTGGTTACTTCCGGACGACTAGCTTAGCCACTTCATGACCACCCTGACCGCGATTGGACAGCAGTCTGCTGGGCGGGAGCCAGAGGTGTGTCTTTGTTGAATCACCAATGAGATTTGTTTCTACCTGAAAATCATCTCTGACGCGCGAAATTTCGTCTTCTTACGTGACGTATACATTTAATGGACCGGACGGACCCTTTCAATAACAACACCGTTACTCACCATGTAGACTTGGTTACTTACTAACTTGAAATTAAACAAAACATTGGTGTGATTTTGTTCAATGGTGTTTATACTCGATTTCCGTATATATATATGTACTGCTCAATTTTATTTGATGTTTACGTTGTCAACAAAGTAATTGGTTGAGTTTGTGTATCACAAGGATAATCACTAATTCTAGCTAGCTAGCTAGTTAGCAAAACGTTATCAGCGACCATGAGCTTAATACGATACTGTGATACAAGTATACCATCCAAAGAGGAGGTACATACGACAGAGAAAGAAGATATTGGGCTTAACATTGTCGTGAAAGAAGAATGTGATTATAACACTGTCAAACGTGAGGACCCAGAAATGACTGTCGCAGTGGCCGAAAGTTTAAGAATTAAGCTGGAGGAAAGAGTTGGCCCTTTTGGGGTGAAAGAGGAAGAGATGACCGTGGACATCATGCAGGAGCAAGAAGAGATTAGGGACTGGACGAGTGAGTATTGTCTTTATTAAAAACATCTGAAACTCTGAAATTGTTTACTTGACTGTTTAGTTTTGTTTGAAATACTGTGTTAGGGTCGTTATCTCAGCAATGTTAACTCAAATTATTATGGATCTTTTTCGATTGTTAATTCAATTGATAGAATAACTTTGAATGGTGCCCAAATTGAATTAATCCCATATCTTCAGTATTTGGGAGTTTGTAGAACCTGTCTGTTACACACATTGAAAAATTTACCGAAAACTGTAGAAAATAATATATTATAATAAAAGAGTATGTTTATAGGTTTTGTACTTAGGCTTTGAAATAAGGGACAGTGCATTTCTTTCATTTAAATGTTTCCATGGTAATATAGAGAATATTTACATTGCACATGTATAGGCTCAGCAACGGTACTGCAGAAATTGTAAGCGGGACTGATATTCCTTTTTTATTGTCTGTACATAATTAGCATTGGATCAGATTTTGGAGTGTGAGGCTGATGGAGTTGGAGATTCCGGCTCGGATAGTTTTCTCACGGATGATGAAGAAAGTTATCGGGATGGAATCGACCCTGTGGAGGATGCGTGAGTACAGTCTTACTGATGTTATCTGGAAAGTTGTAAACAAATGTTTTACAGTGTAATATTACATTTCACTCATTTTTTGTAGTTCTGAAGAGGAGCTGGAGCCAGAGCATCCAGCCTTTTCTCCTGCAGCTCCACGACTCCTCACCACCACCTCGTCTCCTCCGCAAGCAACCGCTACACTACTGAAGAGAAAAAGGTCTGTCTCTCCTCTGAAATCCCACCTGAAGACCAGGCTTTCTGGCGCTGGTGGCTTCTCCCACCCCCTACAAACACACAAGCGTTCGCAGTCTGCGGAACGGTCGCGGTCGCTGCTCCGGGCTCCGGAACCTGCCGGCCAGGCTGCTCAGTCGTGGAAGACTGAGCAAGATCCAGACGTTGCACCAGTTCCTCCCAGATTCCTCCCGGCAAGGACCCCCGGAGTGCAGCTGGACGCCGCGATGGAGCACCGTCCCTTGGGTTTATTCAAGCTCTTCTTTAGTGACCTTGTGGTGACAACACTATGTGACAACACAAACCAAGTGGCGGACAGAAATATGGCCAAGGGAAGGAAGTACAAGTGGATTCCCGTCACCCCGCAAGAACTGCTCAAGTTCATTGGCCTTTCCCTGTACATGGCCGTCCTCAAGCTGCCGACGATAAATGACTATTGGAGACATAAAAACATGTTCTCTGTCCAATTTCCCAGCACGGTTATGGTGAGAGACAGATACCGCATGATTTCCTGGAACATTCATATGAGCGACCCGGCTGAAGATGTCGTCAATGACAGAAAAAAGGCAACCTCTGAATACGATGCGCTCTTCAGACTGAGGCCGCTCTTGGACCAAATCAGAACTGCATGTAAGACCTCTTATCATCCCCGAATGAACATCTGTATCGGCGAGAGGAAGTTTGCCACCAGGCCGAGGGCGTTATCGCCACATTGCCTGAGGACCAAAGTGACAAAGTCTGCGTTTAAAGTGTTTTCATTGTCCGACTCCCACAACGGATATGTGTGGGACTTCGCGGTATACACCGGCAGGAGTCGGTTTCCCGCCGGCACTGGGCTGTCCTTTGACTCAGTGGTTCAGCTCATCGATCCATCATGCCTTGGCACAGGTTACCACCTATTCTGTGACCGTTTTCACACCAGCCCGAGGCTGTTCCGACATCTGTGGTCCATGAAGTTTGGCGCCTGCGGGATGTTCCGTGAAGGGCTGAGGGACGTTCCGAAAACCACCGTTAACGCCCTCTCCAAGAGGTCCCCTCCGGGATCCCTGAGGTGGATCAGAGAGGACAACCTCCTGTTTGTCCGGTGGATGGACAACCGCGAGGTGTTGGTGTGCTCCAGCGTTCACCCCGCCTACTCCGGCGAGACGGTAAAACGAAAAGAGAAGAAGGCGGATGGAAACCGGAAGGAAATCCACGTCCCTGTTCCCACCCCGGTTACAGAGTCCAACCGGTACATGGGGAACGTGGACCAGTCCGACCAGCTGATGGAGCCCTACGCCGAACACCTCAAGACCAAGAGGTGGTACCGGACCGCGTTCTTCCATCTCGTGGACATTGCCGTCGCCAACAGCCACACGATACACAAGGAACTCTGCCAGGCCCAGCACACCGACCCCATGACCTACAAGATGTTCATCGAGCAACTTGTGGCAGAGCTGTGTGGCACGACGGGGCACATACCCCCAGCGCTGAGGAGGTCCGGACACATGCCCGTGCCCATCTCTGTTCCGGTCGACCCGGCCCAGAAGGCTACGGCCGGACGCCAGCGGTGTAGGCAGTGCAGGAATGATGGAATCAAGAAGCTCAGTCCCTGGAAGTGTGAGGACTGCAACGTGGCTCTCTGCCTCATCGTTGACAGGAACTGCTTTCAACTTTGGCACAACATGTAGCCGGAAAATCAGCCGAAGAAGAAGGGGGGGCACCTCCAAAAAGCTTTTCATTGCTGATGAGAAACACTGTGTCTTAAAGTTGTCGTGAAGTGAAGGTTTTGTGTTGGTAAAACCAGGTGTGGGAGGGAGCTGCCCGCTACGGTCTGGGTTTGACAGTTGACTGCAGGGTCACTGTGCTCCGGCTCCTCCCTCAACACCCTAAGCTGTATTACTTCCTGGTTGGCAGTGCAAAAATAGTTTTGCAGGTACCTTTGATCCCGAGTCTATTGGGGCATTGCTCCACATAACATGGGGGATCTGGGAAAAATCGTTCAAAATCGTTCAAAAACGTTTGTGTAGTTTTGTTTTCATTGCCCACTAGAGTCTGTGTAGTTAATGTCAACGAAGTTGTGTTTCTTAACTTTATGGAAAAACCTCTAATGATGTGACATTACATGCTTGTGCGTATAGAGGATGTGACATTACATGCTTGTGCGTATAGAGGATGTGACATTACATGCTTGTGCGTATAGAGGATGTGACATTACATGCTTGTGCGTATAGAGGATGTGACATTACATGCTTGTGCGTATAGAGGATGTGACATTACATGCTTGTGCGTATAGAGGATGTGACATTACATGCTTGTGCGTATAGAGGGTGTGACATTACATGCTTGTGCGTATAGATGGATATGTGATCTGAGAAGTTCGTCGCTCAAATAAAAAATTGAAAATCAGTCAGTTGTTTATTTCATGTATGAGCATAAAAACACAGCATTTGCTATGTACAGAAATACTGGATTTGTGCTTAAACATTATTTGCCCATTAAAGTGACATTGACTCACTGCTTTTTGACCTTCAATGCCCCGAACCAAAACAGTCCTTCAATTCTCGAAACATGGGAAGTTGTTGACTGGCCAAGTCAATCATCTGACTTGAATTCAATTGTGCATTACTGTCACTTGCTTTAGACAAGACTGAGGTAAAAGGTCCTGAAATAAGAACTTGTGTTGAAGGCTGGCAAGCAGACACTTGTCTTCCGCCCAACATTGAATTAACCAAATTATATGACCAAGCACTAAAAATGACTCATTGTACAGCAGAGGCCTGAGCAGTGTGTGTTATTTAGTCCTTATGTTTACTGACTGATCATAACCCCTGGCGGTGTCAATCTGGGCAGTGTCTGTTAATTAGTCCTTATGTTTACTGACTGATCATAACCCCTGGCGGTGTCAATCTGGGCAGTGTCTGTTAATTAGTCCTTATGTTTACTGACTGATCATAACCCCTGGCAGTGTCAACCTGGGCAGTGTCTGTTAATTAGTCCTTATGTTTACTGACTGATCATAACCCCTGGCGGTGTCAATCTGGGCAGTGTCTGTTAATTAGTCCTTATGTTTACTGACTGATCATAACCCCTGGC
>JACXGJ010014505.1:0-14746 GCA_016801105.1 Esox niger
TGACATTCAGATCTGTCACATAGAATACGTAACATTCAGATCTGTCACATAGAATACGTGACATTCAGATCTGTCACATTGAATACGTAACATTCAGATCTGTCACATTGAATACGTAACATTCAGATCTGTCACATAGAATACGTAACATTCAGATCTGTCACATAGAATACGTGACATTCAGATCTGTCACATAGAATACGTAACATTCAGATCTGTCACATAGAATACGTGACATTCAGATCTGTCACATTGAATACGTGACATTCAGATCTGTCACATTGAATACGTAACATTCAGATCTGTCACATTGAATACGTAACATTCAGATCTGTCACATTGAATACGTGACATTCAGATCTGTCACATAGAATACGTAACATTCAGATCTGTCACATTGAATACGTGACATTCAGATCTGTCACATTGAATTCCTCTTATGGAATAAAACTGATGATTTCAAACGGGTGCTTAAGAGTGAACAGTTCACTAGAAGTTGTGTGAGTGCGTCTTTGTCTGTCTGATTCAGCCAGAGTGTGTATTTGGGCTTGTATATTGTGTATCTGCATGTACAGTCTATCTCCTCTTGTGTACCGGTATCCGTTTGTGTGATGTGTTTCCGTTTGTAAGTGTGTGTGTGTGTGTGTGTGTGTGTGTGTAGGTCGGTTGTAGCGGGACCAGTCATCCAGACTCAGGATAGAGGTAATATTGTGTGCTGCTGTGCAGAGTGGCAGGGCAGCTGGAATGTCTATCTCCTTTGATATTAGCTGCTTGTAATGTGGAAAACACCCTGAGCTGGCTCCACTTCCTTCTGAAACCCTAGGAGCTAGCATACTAGTTGGTTTTATAATCCCTCTGAGATTTCAGTTCATTCCACTGAATTCCCCCTTCACATTGTCAAATATTTTCCTCTTTTTGTTTTCCCTGATAGATTTTCTTCAGTGAACATAATGTCTCCATTATCACTTAGTTTTTGTCCAAATCCCCTGTCTGGTTACTTGGTTTACTGCCTGGTTCTTGGCAGAGTGGTTGGTTGTCTGACTGGTTGGCTGGCTGTGTAGTTGGTTGATGCGCTGTCTGGATGATTGGCTGACTGGCTGGTTGTTTGGTTGGATTGCTGGCTGGTTGGCTGAAAAACTGTTTGGTTGACTAGTTGGCCTCGCTAACTGACTGACTGTTTTGTTGGCTGACTGGTTGGTTGACTGGTTGGCAGGCTGGCTAAGCATAGATTTGTTGTTTATGCAAGGCTGTGTCTCGTTGTCATTCCAATGCAGTTTTGATTTAGTCTTCAAATACACACAGGTACTTTCTCAGGCAAATGTAATTATATTTCTCTTCAGGGCACAGAGGCAGCAAGTCGTCAGTCTGAACTGTAGATAGCGATGAATGAGTGTGACTGATGTCTTGTCTTTCCAGCTAGCTCTACGTTCCCAGCGTGTTCTTCAGACCACGGGGTGTTGGGGGTGTAGGAAGTGCTTCGGACGTTCTTACCAGTCTCCCTGGAGGGGCTGCATGTTAAGACACACGCCTCCTTTATCTCCCTCCTCCTGTTGCACCTCCTCTTCCTGTGGCGCTGGCCAGGAGTGCACTTCAAAATGAAACGGGGCATCATTTTGGGACGCATGTTTCTCCCTCAGGGCTTCCTTACTAATGGGACAAACATGGACTAACCCAAAAGCAGTCAACACAAACATCAGTCATATTTAAATCAAATATATAGTGTGTGTGTGAGTGCCTGTGTATGTGAGTGTGTGTCGTGGGCGGGCACGTCTTGAGTAAACCACACATTTTTGTGATGTGGATCCGAGGTCTGACGGGACGTTTCTGACACGTCTCACGGAGTTGACCCCAGGTAATATGCATCGTCAGGGAGCAGCTCTGCCTCAGACGCCTGGTTCAGCTCTCTGCGCCGTTCTCCAGTTTGCTGTACAGACAGACACAAAATAAAAAACCTATGGAAAGACCTTGGACGACCTCAGATATCCCACCTTGTCGAGGGGACTGTCCGTAACTACTCAGCATTGGATCACTGTGAGTGGCCCACTTCAAAGGAAGGAACCCACCAAGCAGAAACACTCCCACTTCAAGATGGCTGCCACATAAAAGTCCGTCCCAGGCTAAGCAGGGCTGAGTAATACTGTCACTGGGAAGTTGTTGCTTTGCTCGGCACTGCGGTGGAGCGTCACCACTGCCGCTCTTCCAGGAAAATGTCTCATCCAGGCTGCTAGCGTGTGGGCGGTTTGCACGTCCCATATCCTAATTTGATCTAGTCTCCCACTGCTGCAGAAATTGACATTTTTATGTGGACTGAAATTTATCTAGAATGCTCCTTCGTGGTTAACTCAAATTTGTGGATGTCATTTACGTGTTGTACGCTTCCTGTGGTCACATGTGTGCTGCAACATGGGTTCACATACCGCCGACACAGAGCGGCCGCATGGTAACCCCGTCGGGTATTCAGGTAGGAACCCCTTTCGTCACCAGAACGGTCTGAATGTTCACTGCACGTATTCTAGAAGGTGCTGGAAACATCAGGGGTTTTGGTCCGATGCGGACCGAACAGCATCACCACAGTGCCTGAGTAAACTGAAGACATCATCGTGTTCACGGAACCATCTTGAGATAATGTATGCTCTGTGACATGGAGCGCTATCCTCCTGGAGGTATCCATTTGAAAACAGACTGCGACCAGGAAGGGACAGCAACATGACACCCAGTTGGTACTGGTGACCGTTCTCCTCTGATATCATTAACAAGGTGTTTTTGCCCACAGCACTGGGTGTGGGGGGGTTTTCGCATCGTTCTCCGTGTACTCCAGACTGTAGCGACTGAAAGTCCCAGGAGGTCCGCTGTTCCTGAGACATTGGAACCACCATGTCTGTCAATAAACGTTCCATGGTCAAAGTCACTTAGATCACACATCTTACCCAGGCTAATGCTTTGTCAGGCAACAACTGTAGCTCTGCATAGTTTATGTACTGAGTTGCAGACCCAGGATTCAGTGTTTGGCCTTTAGGGTTAACAAACTGGTGTGTCTAATGAAGTGGACACTGAGTGTATGTTCAAAAATACCAACTTCAGAAGCCTTTTTTATCCTCAAATCATGCTACAAGTTGTCAAGGAAACTCTCCGCATAAACACGATGATCAAATGAAGACAGGTAATCTGTAGAGAGTCCAGTACATCCAGTTAACTACAAATCCATGGATATCGATAGCTACACAATTTAGTTTTTTGAATGAATATCCGTATATTAACCAATGGTTTTTTGAACTGTCTTGGAACCCCAATAAGTAGTGTGGCCTGGACAAAAGACTGTTCAGATTTTGTTGCGCAATAAATCGTTTTGGAACGAGCTGGTTAGAGAAAGTCTCTCAGATGGGCCTGTTGCGTAATGTCAGTTTTCTAAGCCTTTCGAGACTCCACGGGACCTCAGAACATCATAAAGCTCCACCACATCCCGGGCCAGCAGTGTCCATGCACATGTATGTACGTGCATCCGCTCAAAGGACACGCTTGTCATACCTCTTCTTGCATCGCTGGCTGTTAAAGAAACCCAGTTGGACCGCTGTCCTGCTGTAACCTTTCAGCATGACTCACAGTGGGCCAGGTGACTGCTCCACCATCAGACTGGCAGTTGGAGCTGCTGGATGATGACTCAACCTCCCGTCTCCACACTGAGGATCATTCCCGGGAGATTTAATGAGTTGTTGCTTTCAGACTACTGGAGGGAGCTGTCTTTGAAGTCTGGCGGCTGTCGTGGAGGAATTACGCTGTGTAAACTAACCACCCCCTCGGTTATTACCATACTTAGGGAGTCCGACCTTCATCCAAAGTGTAGCCCACTTTGTCAAATGACATGAATTATGAGACGGTGTGGTGTGTGTAGCGCGTACGACGACAGGATGCCGCGCGATGTGTTTGTCAGTCTCAAGGTTGTTGTTTCTTACCTCAGAAGTCCACATGGCTGCTTCCGTTGTTGTTCCAGGGTCCCTTGATCTTCTCACCGGCATCTTCACTCATCACAGTAGCTACTGTAGCTAGAGGTGTTGGCTGTCTACCGTTCAGATGTTTCCAGTGCTTGAAAGTCAGCCACTTTGTGTGCCTTATTTTATGGGGGGGACCCCTGTGTTGTTAAAAGCCAGTTTCTTTCTGGCATTGTATTTAATAAGTTGTCAATAAGCAACTGATGTGCTTTCTCAATAGTAATGTTGTCCTCTCTGCTATGCAGTCTGTTGTATAAGCTTCTTATCTCATTTTAAACCTAACATTTGTGGATATTGGAAGCATTATCCGATTGTTTTAATTTAATCTATGCACGAGTATTCTGGTATAGAAATGTCAAAATATTGGTTACAACAGCAGCCGAATGTGTTATTTGAATATGGGTATCAGCCAAGAACTTTCACATTTCTGAGTCCCTAAAATCGATACATGAAATGGGTATCCAGAGTTATCTTTCACAACTGTTATCATGAGGCATCAGATCTCTCATTTCTGTCTTTTCAAACAATTTATGACTAAGAGACCTTGATCTTTCACTAAGAGACTATAATCTTTCTCTAAGAGACTACAATCTCACTAAGAGACTGCAATTTATCACTAACTACAGTTTATCACCAAGAGACTCCGATTGTACGCCACACACCTAGTCAAAGCTGATGTAGCAGAGTAGTTTTAGTTTTAGTGTGTTTAATAAAATAATCTAATGAGACATTAGCATATTTTGGACCAAAGGAAGATCAGAATTGAACCGATCACAGCTTCATTTGACACCAGATCTGCTCAAAATTGTCTGAAAAGTGTTGGTAGTGGTGGAAAGATGACACAATAAGCTGTGGGATCAGGCTGTGTCTGTTCCTCTGGGCTCAGGCTGTGTCTGTTCCTCTGGGGTGAAAGGCTGGCTGTGAGGCTGGCTGTGGTTTGTGGCCCACCCACGTGGCAGTAGAAACAACTTGAATGGAGGGACTGAAGGAATGCTGTGTTTTTCCTCTATCACCCGTCACGGTTCCTCTGCCAGGACTCAGTTTAATGTCTGCGGTTATTTACTGTGGTTGACTGTGAAGTTGGACCCATTTGAGAGTTTTTTTTATTGTTTTGTTCATGCAGGTGTGTGTGTGTACTAGACCAAGATGGTGTGTTGGCTTGTCTACAAAGGACCAGACATTAAAAATGGATGAGGAATTTCTGGTTCCACTTAATAGCATTTTTCCCCCAATCCTCCCCTTCTTTCTGTAAAATCAACCCTGTAACCCACCCACAGTGACAGGAAAAGCTGCAACGAAGATGCTTTCGTTTTTTTACTCTATCGATGATGTCACTTCCGCCAGAGCCTGTTTGCCTCTTCACGCCTTATTGACATGGTGATCCTTCACCAAGAGACCAATGCATGCAGGGAAATACAGAAGGGCTAGACAGAAAGACAGACTACTTAGAGGACAGTTAATTGACCTGCCTTCTCAGATTCTTACCAGTATAGAATTCACTCTGTCTTTGTCTCTCTTTGTCTCTCTCCTCCCTCTTTGTCTCTCTCTTGTCAGTCAGGGGTGTTCTTTCATGTCATGAGGCGTTGACCTCTTTTGTCGACTCCCTGGACGGACACACACACTTCTCTTCCTTCTATACACACACTTTAACATAAACACACACACAGGGGCCCTGGCTCAGGACCTCAGCTCCACAGCATGTGCCCCACAGGAAAATGTCCAGTGACTGGAGGAGACAGAGGAAGGGATAGAGAAACACGTAGGACTGCTGAGTGACAGGGAAAGCTTTGGGACCGGATCAGGTCAGGTAACAGGAGACACTCTTTAATGTCAGCTTCACCATGGCCTGAGCTGTGCCAGTGGGAATCCTCACCCTGCTACACGTAGGGGGTCAGACCCCGTGTCTGTCCTAAGGCTGGGGACGCCAGTGTATGGCAGTTGGAATTCTGTGTCATTTCAATAACCACACGGCATGTCGTCAACAGAAAATACATAAGAACGTTGGTGAGAAAACGTTTTCCATTTATGAAAAAGGCCGGTGTCTCTACCTACACTCGGAAAATAACTGTAAGCTAGTCTATTCATTATTTTGTTTAATAAGCATTTAGTCAAAACTGTCTACCTTTAATAGAAGGATTTGGGAGAATTCTGAGGTAATTTTGTGTTGTTCTAGGTTCTGCAGGCTACATCTCAGTCACAGAGCTCCGTTTCTCTATGTAGTCAATGGCATCGCATCACCTTTGGTCATTCCAACTTTTTCCGTTGTGTGTCTTTACTTCCCTGTACAGTTGCTTTATTTTCTTTATTTTTTCAGGGATCTGTTTGTTAGGTAGATCCCTTCACGAGAAACTAAAAGCAAAGAAAACGCAACGCCATTTGAACAGCACAACATGCGGTAACAGCATGTAACTTATCAACCCAGAAACCCCACCCTAAGTCCCAAAGTCTGGGGCTTGGCACCTTGAGAGCCGGGCTACTCATCCACGGCCTACTGGCACCGGTCTTTGTCAATGGAAACAGAACATAGTTTGGACTTTAGGGTGAAACACCAGCGTTTGGCACCAGTGGAAACGAGGCATTTAGTCTGGTCTCGCACTGATGCCAAGGCTCATTTCTAACACCTATTTCACCAGTATGACTAAGATACCAGTATGACTAAAATACCAGTATGACTACGATACCAGTATGACTAAGAACTATTTTTTTCTCATAACCAACCCAGATGTAATTAGGGTTAACTCCCTTGTGGACTATTACAAATCACAATAGCAACTTCTTCATTAAGGGTAACATGGTCAGCCCATTAGGCTGCCTTCCTGTTGAGGGAACATTACCACGAACATGTTTAAAGGTGAATACATTCTTTGGAAAAATTTGTATTTTTGCATATTTTTTCATATGGATGTGTAATCTTCACTTAAACACTTGACAGATAAATGTTACCCAATTCAACAAATGACACAGAATGAATTAACTTTGCAGTCATTTATTTATAAAAAATCAATGAGTTCACTTCTATCTTCAATTGCTGATATTGCCCCTTTGGCTGGAATAACTTCATGTAGCTTTTTCTTGTAATCAGTCGCTGACATTGGCTGGGAAGAATTGTTGCCCATTCTACTATGCTGCTCATTTTCGAGGGGTTTCTTTCATGCACAACCCGCTTTAAATCCCTCCACAGCATTCCGATAGGATTGTGATCTGGGCTTTGACTTATCCATTCCATAACTCTAGCTTTTTGACAGGTGGCCTCACATTCTCCATTCTCTGGTACAATATGGAATCCATAGTTAACTCAATGATGGCAAGTTGGCTAGGCCCAAAAGAGAGTTAAGCAGCCCAAAACTATAATGCCAGCACCACTATGCTTTATGGTTGCTATGTGGTTCTTCTGTTCATTTCAGCCAAACATTACATCCATCATTGTGACCTTTAACTTATCTATCCAGAACACATTGTTCCAGTAGTTTTGGTCTTTAACCATTTGTTGACTGGCAAACTTCAGTCGTGTCTTGACATTCTTTATTCAGAGCCTTCTTCCTTGCCAATCTCCCATCTAGGCCTTGTTTAGTCTCTTTCTGACAGTTGACTCGTGCACTGCGATGTTGTTTGTCAAGAGAGTTCTTTAGATGTCTTTACGTTGCCCTGGGTATTTTAGAGACTTTTGTGAGCATTCTTGGTCAGTTCTTGTGTCAAATTTGGTGGAACAACATTGGCAGTGGTATGGAATTTTCTCCATTGGTAAATGTTTTGTCAGAGATCAGAATTATGTAAAATCTCTGTTTCCAAAATAATTGGGACGCTGCGTAAAATGCAAAAACAGAATGCAATGATGTGCAAATAATTTATCCCTATTTTTTTATTGAAAATGGTACAAAAGACAACAAATGTTGAAACAGAGCAATGTTATTATTTTTTTGAAAAATACATGCCCATTTTGAATCTCAAACCAGCACCACATTTCAAAAATGTTGGGACAGGTGCATGTTTGCCAGTGTGTTGCATAACTTTTTCTTTTAACAACACTCAGTGAGCGTTTTGCATTTGTGGATGCAGCAATGTTCTGTGTTCACACACAACTGTTTTCTGAAGTGTTCCTGAGGCCATGCAGTGATTTCCACTACAGAATCGTGTCTGCTTTTAAAGCAGTGTCGCCTGAAAGCCAGAAGATCATGGCCACCAAATATTGGTTTTTAACCTTGCATACATATCTCTGGATTCTCTGAATCTTTGAATGATATTATATACTGTAGATGATGAGTTCCCCTAACTCTCCACAGTTGTACATTGAGAAACGTTATTCTTAAATTGTTGCACTATTTGCCCATGCAGTCTTTCACAGAGTGGTAAACCCCTCTCCATCCTCACTTCTGACAGACCCGTCCCCACTGGAATGATCTATTAATACCCAATGATATTGTTGCCCCGTCCCAAAATTTTTTAAATGTGTTGCTGGCATACAATTCAAAGTGTGTATATTTTTTTCTGGTACCAAAATGTCTCAATTTCAGTTCGATGGATGCCTTGGATAGGTGTAGATGTGTACCAACTTGTCTTGTATAAGGAAATAGCATTTGTGTTTATTCTAATTGCATAAATGGTTTCAATGCATTTTTTTAAATATACCTTATCACGTAGTACCAAGAAAATTACTTAGTAACAGAAAATGTTTTAAACAGCTGTTTGAGAGGTGGACAGGAGTGTGCAAAGCTGTCATCAAGGCAGCTGCTTTCTAGAATCTAATATATTGTATTTTGATTTAACGTCTTTTGGTTCCATTGGTTTCATTTCATAGTTTTTAATTTTTTCATAGTTATTCTACAATCTGGAAAATAAATAAATACCCTGAAATTAGAAGTTGTATGTGTGTGTGTGTGACATTAAAGATGTGCAAACTCCCTCCCCCTATTGGTTTGCCTGCCATTGAGTGAGTGAGCTAGGCTGGCCTTGTGAGGGGAGCGTCGCGATTAGAAAACAAAGTATGATAATACACATGATGCCCGAGGACAGAGACATAAGAGGCCTGGCTCCTTTGAAGAGCAGAGATTGAAATAAGTATGAATATATAAGTATGAATAAATAAATATACCGGCAGGAAATTATCTAAGGAACTCCCTGGAAAGGAAGCTCTCCCGAGAGAGAGAGGCTAACTCTGCGTTGCAGAAAGTTAGCCTTCTCAGGCTTTTTTTGTCTTCGGAGGAAAGACGAGACTGTGAACGACCATACAAAATCAGTGTTTACGGTGATCCACTGCCAACGAACAGAAGGAGAAAGAAAACATTGACAGGGCCTGAGTGTGTTTGACGAGCTGCTTTCCGGCCCTGCCAGGAATCTCCTAAAAAACACTCCCAGACCGTCAGTGGCCGGGTTTAGAGTTCACTGCTGCATATCTGAAGTGGCTGTGTGTTGTTAGTGTTACTGCAGGCCAGCCGTTCCGGCACTGGACCAACCAAGGGCTTGCCTCGGTGATTGGTTGACTCGCTGAATCAGGTGTGCTAGTAACGGAGTGGCTCCACAGCGAACGATTGGAATGGCGGGCTGTGCTTGACGAACACTGCTCCAGACCGGGCTCCTCCCACCAAGCGTCTCGGAACAGTATGCCAATCTAGGGGTACTTTTCTCTATATTATAATGAATGTTACATGGCTATATTCTAGATCAGGACTCCTATTCTGAAAGGCTTTATGGATATACCAGTCAGAATGGAACGGATTGGTGAGTGGCTGTTTTTGCCATCACGGAATAGCAGTCATGTTAAATCATATACTCAATTGGGCCGGATAGATTTATCTGCTGGGCATCAAAGGGAGGCTTGATTCGCGGCTCCCGCCCCTGCACTTCCCAGGTACCACTTAACATACGGTTCCACATGTTTTACCTTCTGTAATTATGTCGGAAATATACTTTAATGAGGAATAACGTCGACATAAATGTAATGTACCCTACTGTCAATGCTTTGCTGTTTCTGTGGATATCTCGGAGACAACCGCCTGCCTTCCCGGTTCTCCGCGTCCCTTTGAATGGGCTTCCGTTGGCGCCGAGTGGTGAACCGCACAGACCGGCCACGCGTCCAATTATCGGTTACATACATGTGTTTACAATGCTACTTTCTAGATCAACTTTTCTTTGAGAACGTCAAACTAACAGCTGTTCGAATGAGAATAGGCTACTGAGCTGGAAGCCAGTGGTCGGTGGTAGAACTGGCAGACGTTCAAATGAACGAAACAACCGTTCAATTGAACGAGTCCGTCGTTCACAAGTATTTTTACTTAGGCAAAGGCTCTGTGTATGATTTAATGTGTTAATCATTGCAATCAAAAATCAACATTATCCTAATTATTTTAGACCAATAACGTGTCCAATTATCTGTTAAAACATATCTTTATAATGCTACTTGATCTATTTTTCTATGTGAATGTAAATCTGCGCATGTTGTGGTTGGGTTCTGTCTAGCCCCTGCCAGTCATTCAATCATGTTTGACCTTAAATTTGCTGTGAAGTTAGTATTGGAACCAACAAAATCTATGCTGGAAACAAAACATGAAATAAACCTGAAATCGTTTTTTGCATGTTAACACATAACAGTAATTTCAGGGTCTGTGATGTCTAAGTGTAGCTGAGAATGAGATCATTAAAAGGTTTGTTCAAAACGAATGAAACATTCTCAAACTGCACATCACATCGTAGTGTGCAGTGCACATTGCAGGGCCGTGCCAGTGCAGGTCTGTTGTAGGTTGCTGACTTTCAGTAAGTAGTTCAAATAAAGAATGTGTTACATATTTCTTTACACCTCCCACTCAATTCAATAAAACATTTCTAACCGCCACAAGCCTTCATTTTCGCTGCATTGAATTACAGTTTACACTTTATGTTAGCTAGCGATTAGCTGATGTTAGTTAGCGATTAGCTGACGTTTGCCTAGCTAGCGTCAGTATCAACCAGTGTTAGCAGAATTTGAGTCAATGAGAGAAGCTTGCAATGCAGTCTACGTAGATTTCCTTAACTGGCAATGTTACAGTGTTCATGTCAACCCACTTGAATAGCCCTCAGCAGTTATACAGCAATACTTTTGGTGTCCCCTTCAAAAATGGCTCTTAAGAAAAGTTGAAATCCGATTTTCGCCCGTGTGTGTGCTTTTGTGCGTGTGCCCGCGCTGATATTCATCCAAGCTGAAACTGTCTGCTGATGTTCAAAGGTGTCACGAGTCTCTTCCTGGTGAGATGGCAACAGCCTGTGAAAAAGGAAAGTGCGTCTCCCAGCAGCCTCAGCTCGTCTCTGTGTTTACTGGAAAAGAGAAGGTGTGAGGTGTGTGTGTATATGTCTGCATTTATATATATATGTGTGTTTTAGATGGATTTTTAGAACTCTTTATACAACATTTTAGTTACCCCTAGGTCTTACAGTGAGTGATTCATCCACAGTTACCATTTTTGCACATTATTATTTAAAATCAGGGCCTGACCATCCACTGTAAAGCCTTCTTTTAAAAAAAATATATTTGTAATTCTTTTCGATTTTTATGCTTTACTGTTTTGCTGGATAGAGATAGAGGGCAAAGACAGTGGAAACAATTTTGGTAAAATAATTATTGTTTTGGGTGCAGTGAGAGGTTTCAGTTGCTTCCCAATGCATTTTCTTGTTTCTGATTCGGTTTATAGAGATTGAAGCAATTATAGAAGCAGAATTCCTATGTCACTGCTCGTTTTACTCCAGTGCACATTGAGCAGGACGTCGTCTTTAGACATCAGTAGCCAGAAAAGTGTCTGACATTACCTCCGGATGTCAATTATTTTCTATTATCTCTAATGCAAATCTGACATAATATTTTGTCTAAATTTACCGATTGTAGTGTATTAACCCCATTGGACATCTGGCCCTTCCAGGAACGATCTGAGTACAAGTTCTAGCTAATAAGGTATTTTGCTTTCTTGTTGTCCAGCTTTGGTCTTTTATTGGCTCCTGGGACAAAATGTAAGTCATGTACCAGGGCAGATTACATTTACCCAACACAGCCAGAAGAGGACAGGCCACTCCTCAGAGCCTGGTTCCTCTCTAGGTTACTTCCTAAGTTGCGATCCTATTAGGGAGATTTTCCCAGCCACTGCTGTTTGCTCTTTGGGGTTTCAGGCTGGGTGTAAAGCCCTTTCTATGTATCTGCTGATATAGAAAGGGCTTTATAACATTAATTTGATTTATTGATGATGTTTGGCACATGCAACAGATCAAGATGTGATGATATATTATGAGACCAATCCAGCAGTGATAATTGGACCGAAGCTTTTGGTCCGACCTGGCCCACCTGAACTAAAAGAGGGTACGGAGTGATTAGAGGCTTTGAGTGGTTCGTTACACAGGGCCCTGTGTATGAGGTGAAGCAGCGAGTGTCTCTGTCTCACGCCGTTCACCTCCATGTGAGATTAAATACGTGATGAGTGTTTTTGAGCGGTTTAACAGGTCTGGGTGTGGGATCCTTTAATCTCTAACTCAATTAGACTGTCTATAACTGGGAGAATAGCTTATGGTCTATGACTGGGCTTGTTGTTGGAGTACATTTACTGTATACAGCAGACACCACACACACACACCTCATGCAGGGCTATGTTGTGAAAAGGAAGCTTGCATATCAGTATGTAATTACCCAACAGCCCACCTTCCTCTCCACAGCTACAAGATCCGGGGTTGTCTGCTGACCGCCCCGGACACAGCCGACGGGCCGTCCCTGGGGAAGGAACAGGGTGGATGGGAGAGGGCCTGGGGTGGGAGAGACAGGTGGAGTCGAGTGTTCTGCCTCCTGAATCTGCTGTTGTCAATGGGCCAGGTTAGTGTGGAGGCAGAGCAGATGTGTGTGTTTGTGCTCCCTCCAGTAGAAAAGGGACCGAGCTGCGTGGGGCTTTCGGGAGACCCATCATCAGACTCTGTTTATGCTTTCCTGGGAAGCTTCCATTTCTTTCTTCCTTAATCCGTCTGGGCCAGCCAGCGGAGTCGCAGTCAGGAAGTAGGGTTTCAGTTTAGTGGCTGCTGTTCCCTCGCTGCCTTTCACTCATTTTGTCCTGTTATCTGGACCGATCACGGGGAGATCATTTGAGGAGGAGAAGGTTGGTGGTGAGGGGGGGGCGTGGGGGGGGATTGGTGACTTCAAAGGCGCGAGGCAGCATTCTCCCGGCCGCGGCTGTTTACACTGCTCAGCGGAGTCCGCATTCCTGCCTCTCATTTTTCCATGGCATTCCAAGAAGAGCTCCATGCTCCTGGCTGTGTGCCGAAGGGCTCAGTGACTCCACCGCTCCTGCTCTCTCTGTCCCTCCCTCCTCCGCTCCTGCTCTCTCTGTCCCTCCTCTGCTCCGCTCCTGCTCTCTCTGTCCCTCCTCTGCTCCTGCTCTCTCTGTCCCTCCTCCGCTCCTGCTCTCTCTGTCCCTCCTCCGCTCCTGCTCTCTCTGTCCCTCCCTCCTCCGCTCCTGCTCTCTCTGTCCCTCCCTCCTCTGCTCCTGCTCTCTCTGTCCCTCCCTCCTCTGCTCCTGCTCTCTCTGTCCCTCCTCTGCTCCTGCTCTCTCTGTCCCTCCTCTGCTCCTGCTCTCTCTGCCCCCCCTCCTTCTCCCCCGTTATTATTTAAGCACAGGGGGTGCTCCTCTTGTTCTGCCTTCTCGTTCACCCTCTTCAGATCGGCTGCTTTTCTGTCCTCCTTGTATATACTCCTCCTTGTCCAGTTCCTCCTCTTCCATGTCACCTCCCGGTTCATCACGCAAGACGATGTTTACTATGATTTTGTCAGTAAATGGTTTCTCAAGACAGCAGTAGCCCACCTCTTCGCCCATCCATTACACAACGCTCCATCTCACTGTCCTCTGAGGTGAAAGGGAAGGCGCCGTGTCCGTAACCATGACACCTGTATTGCCACCACGTCACAGCCAGCCCTGCCAATTCCTAGATCTGTATTTCATTAAGTGTCGTCAATCATTTGTGTCCGCGGCAATATTCACATGTGGATAAAAAAAGCAACAGACAAACAATAAGAGGGTTTTCATCTGTCTTTGTGGATTTGTCCACGACTGTCCTCTGAAGAGGGTGGAGGTCTGTTCTTGGGTTTCCCTGTGGAGAGACACACGGGGGGGACAGGGAGGAACAGAGGGAGAGGGAAGCAAATGATAGAAGTAAAAAGCGAAAGCGAGAGCCCTCATTTGCGGAGGGAGAGTCCAGTTTGATGTTTTTATACCACAAGTTCCTACATCCCATCCTCTTCAATTACCCCAAACATGTTTCCTTCATGCAGAGTGGGGATTTCCACTGAAGGAACTGCTAGCTATTGATACAGCCTCATACTATTGATACAGCCTCATACTAATGATACAGCCTCATACTAATGATACAGCCTCATACTAATGAGATGGCCTCATGCTAATGACACAGCCTCATACTATTGATACAGCCTCATACTATTGATACAGCCTCATACTATTGATACAGCCTCATACTAATGACACAGCCTCATACTAATGACACAGCCTCATACTAATGATACAGCCTTATATACATTCGTGCACACACAAATACATGCACACCGTCACAGATACATACACACACACACACACACACACACACACACACACACACACACACACACACACACACACACACACACACACACACACACACACACACACACACACACACACACACACACACACACACACACACACACACACACACACACACACACACACACACACACACACACACACACACACACACACACACACACACACACA